>PVIC010007977.1:0-49406 GCA_004025085.1 Thryonomys swinderianus | reverse complement strand
TCACGCCCACCAACAATCAACACCGCATACTACAATGCCGGACGTGGTGGCTCACGCCTGTCATCCCAGCACTCGGGAGGCAGAGACAGGAGGATTGCTGAGTTCGCGGCGGCTTGCCTGGGCACCATAGTGAGCTCAGGGCCAGCCTGAACTACAAAGCGAGACCCTGTCTCAAAAAGCAAAAAAAAAAAAAAAAAAAGATCATAACCAAAATAATGCAAGAAAATATAATGTAATCTACATTATCATAGGATCATCAGTAAGTTGAAAGCTGTTAAAATTCACCACCCTTAATTAAACTCTTAGAAAATTAGTAATAGAATCTATTCTATCTGATAAAGATTATCTATCCGAACTTATTATAAATATATTAAATGCTTTTTCTAAAAGGAAAGCAAGAAACACAGCTAGCTTTACATTCAGATGATTGCTAATAAGAGATGGATGTAAAATAAATAAAATCAGCTGTTGGTTTATCAGAACATATGTAAATAAAGATTAAAATGGGAATTAAGATGTGTCAGGTACTGGTACGAATTCTAAATGTTGATTTTGATATAATGTATATGTAAAACGTACCAATAAAATCAATTTTAAAAAGAAAACTTTGGGCCCAGGATTTAGCTCATCTGCCTGGCAAGTGCAAGGTCCCAAGTTCAATCCCTGATACCACATACTACAGTGCTGGGCATGGTGCTCATGCCTGTGATTCCAGCACTCGGGAGGCAGAGGCGGGAGGATTGCTGAGTTTGAGGTTTCCCTGGGCTCCATAGTCAGCTCAGGGCCAGCCTGAACTATAAAGCGAGACCCTGTCTCAAACAAAAATAAAAAAAATAAATGCAAGATTTACAGTAGCAACAAAAGTAAAACCACATATCTACAACTCAAACAAAATACATACACCTTATGAAAAGAATCATGCTGTGGGAGGAGATTCGAGTGAAATAGTTAGGGAAGCATCCCGTGTTCGTGGATAGAAAGACTTGTTACCATAGTGAGGTCCACCACTACCCTCTCCCAAATGTATAAATTTAGAGTGATTTCTGTAAAAATCCCAAAGCGAGGGGTTTTTATTTTGCTTTTTTTTTTTTCGTGTTATTCTTTCGTGTTCTTATTTTTTATTTTTTCATGTTTTTCTTTGAGACGGGGTCTTGCTTTGTAGTTCAGGCTGGCCCTGAGCTCACTATGTAAGCCAGACTATCCTTGAACTCCCAGAATCCTCCTGTCTCTGCCTCCCGAGTGCTGGAATCACAGGCATGAGCCACCACCCCCAGCCCTGTGGTGTGTGGTACTGATTGCTGGTGAGTGTGAGTCACTACGTCCGGTGTTGTTGTCTGTGGTTACCATCGACCAAACCAGGCATCTTGGGCTTGCTAGGCAGGCGCCAGAGCCCCTGAACTAAATCTCTGGCCCTTGCTTGCTCCTCGTACTCTGCCCAGCCGTGCTCCGCCTAGGCTCTGTCATCCTGTGACACAGGACGGTCTCACGGTTTGTGTGGGAAACACTGCCGAGAGTAGAGTGACTGAGTCTGCCACGTGCTGTTCACCCTCCTGTTCCCCGTTTACATTGCTGGCCCATGTCAGCCTTCTCCTTTCAGTCTCAGGACTTGCTCTCACATAAATTTCTTCAGGTAGTTCTGTTGGCAATATATTTGGGGGTGTTTTATCTTGCCTTCATTTTTGAAGATGGTTTTTCTAAGTACAGAATTCTTTGGTGCTTTGAAGATATCACAGTACCTGCTTTCTGACTCTACTGTTGCTGATGCAAAGTAATCTGTAATTGTACGATTCTCCTATACGTTAAGAATTTTCATTTTCCTTGCTGGTTCAAAGATTTTTCTCTTCATCTTAACATATAGCTAGACTTTTCCTGTGCTTACGTTAGACTTGCTGAGCTTCTGAAATCCATAGCTCCTCATCATATTTAGCCGTAAGTTTCTGTAATATCTCTCTTGATCCTTCTCTCTCCCTTTCCCAGCGCTCCCCTTTCTTGTGTCTCTGTATTCTTGATGTATTCTTCACATTCTCAGGATTTGTCTCTCTTAAATTTTCCTGCCTTTTTGTCTTCAGTGTGGGTAAATTCTGTCGGTCTCTCAAAATTTCACTGAGTATGTCTTGTGCTACTTCAGCTTTCTGTCGAATCCATCTAGAATTTGTGTTTTTTTTAGACAGGGTCTTGCTTTGTAGTTCAGGCTGGCCCTGAGCTCACTATGGTGCCCAGGCAAACCTTGAGCTCAGTAATCCTCCTGCCTCTGCCTCCCGAGTGCTGGGATGACAGGCATGAACCACCACGCCTGGCTTTGTTTTTTATTATGTTTCAATTTTAGAATATTTTTCTTTGTTTCCATTTCCTATTTGCGTTGTCCCAGGGAAATCTCAGCTGGGGCTGAGCTAAATCCCCAGCCCCAGCATTTTAATTTTTTTCCTGATCATTTTTTGGGATATGTTTTAAGTTACCTGGCCGTGGTCCTTGGAACCCTGTCACCCCTACATTATATGCCCCCGCCTTCCTGGGGTCGCTTCGGCATCTGTCGTTCACGGTCGGAGGCTGCGCGCACTGGAGCCCGCGGGTGTCCGCCCCTTGCCGCCGCATTTGTTTGGATCCGAACTGCATTTGAAGTTCGACGGCTTCCAAAGCAGCCCCAGGGTTACTATGCTGGCCCCCCCGGGGTCCCCACTTGCACACAGAGGTGCCCAGGTGCCGCAGTAGCTGCCCCGTTAGGCCCTCCCCTTGAACGGCCTCCTGTCCTTCCAGCCAGTCGCTGCCGCTTTTGCTGTTGGTGCCTGCGGCACAGCTGCGTGTCCGGAATGTGTGCTCTCCCCTGCGATTTGCCTTTGCTGGCTTCCCGGAACCTGAAGTGATCGCTCTTGATTACTTTAAGTAGGAAAGTTTTCCCCAGTAGAAAGGATTTACAACCTTTTACTCTGCCATAACTGAAGTTCCAGTTGGCTTTAGGGCACCCCGCTTTCTTGGCCCCCTTCCCCACTCTCTTCACTGGGATCCCCGCTGAGCCCCTTCCGCTTCCCTCCGTTATGTGCTTCAGCACCTCCCATGTCCGGCTTGTCTTTACCTCCTCCTTTTCGTCTTTACCCATACTTGTTCCTGCACTGAGCTCATAGATTTAATAATTTTTAATGCCTGCATACACCACCTTGATGGTTATTTTAGACGGAACTTAGGATGTGTGAGTCAAAGGGCCTCCTCTCCATCGCCTCTTAACTTTCTTAAAACTGAACTCTTGGCGCTGACCACGTCCCAGCAATTGTCAGCACTGTCTTTGCAGCTGCTGAGGCTTAGAGCAGATATCTTGATCAGTCTTTATTCTTTGTCTCTCATATTTTGCACCCAGTATGTCAAGAAATCCTGTCAGCATTGTTTTTAGGGAGACACCATAGGATATGGATGGATGGAGACGGACGGATGGGAGGACTAAGTAGGGGTTAGGGCTCGTATGATTATGGACACTGAGAAGTTCCTCTGTTGCCTGTTCCATGTCTAGGTGTTCTGGTTTCCATGTTACTGCCTCCTGTGTAACCTTTCAGCCACTGTCCTGTCCTCTTCCTGTTTGTTTGCTCTTAACACTTGTGTCTCCTGTTCTTTTTTTTTTTTTTTCTTAGACAGGGTCTCGCCTTGTAGTTCAGGCTGGCTCTGAGCTCACTGTGTAGCCCAGGCAAGCCTCGAACTCAGTAATCTGCCTGTCTCTGCCTCCCGAGTGCTGGGATTACAGGAGTGAGCCACCACGCCCGGCACTGTGGTGTGTGGTATTGATTGCTGGTGGGCATGAGTCACCAGGCCCAGTATTGTATGTGGTTACGGGGATTTAACTCAGGACCTTGAGCTTGCGAGGCATTTACCGCAGGCACCGGAACCACTGAGCTAAGTCTCTGGCCCTCTCTCTCCTGTTCTTAATGTACTACATTTATTTGATCGCAGTGCTCTCACTTAAATTATGAGATAATGGGGAAATAGTGTTTTTGTTTTGTGTTACACCCTTAGCAAAAAACAAGAGGCTTGGTGTGCTGTTGCAGGATCTCAATAAATATTGGGGAAATGAAATCTTTACTGAGAAGGGGCGGGGCGCCAACTAGATTGTTAGGAGCTGCCAGGTGGCCCATCTCCACAGAAGCTCATGAGGCTTGGCATCTACAGATCCTGAGTACCCTACCACAGTTCTCTAACCTGCTGTGGTTTCGTGTGAAAACTGTGTGTGGAACTATCCCCTCCACACCGAACAGGCTCCTCTAGGTGGACTTTGAAGAATATAATATAAGTACTTTCTCACAAAATCCACACTGCAGCTCTGGTCTAGCTCACATCCATTTCTGATACTCATGGCGCAGCTGAAGAAAGGAGGTTCGCCTAGTTTTTACTGCCCCTGACAATCTGTCCGTTCTGGTGTTTTGGTTGTTGGGACCCCTTGTGTTGCTGGGAAAAGCTGCAGCTTCTGTGGCTGAGATCACCTCAGATCCCCGTGCAAAAGGCTTCAGGTTGTGGCCGAAGCAGTTGTGTTCAGGTTCCTACAGGCTTTGTTTGTCCTGGTCGGAGTACGTGTGTGCAAGTGTGTCCGTGTGTCACCTGAATAGTCCTTGTGGCATTACACACACAGTGCATTTCCTCCTCTGCTTGGTCTCCTCATTGCTGTTAGCAGAGGCTTGGGAGTTTCTCAACACAAAGGCACCCACTCCATGAATCAGACTGTAATTTAGGACAATGATTTCCATCAAATTGCATCAATGAAATCTGTCACCAGTGTTACTTTCGGCAAGAACTACCACGTGCCTGGTAGATTCTGTACTTAATTTAGTTTTGGTATGTCTGGACTTTTGGTTTGGGGTTGTTTGTAGAATGAGATTTAAAAGTGAATTCTTTGGCAAGGGTTTTTAGCTTTAAAGTATGTGGAGACTTGCCTGTTGCACAGTAGTTTCTAACTGTGATATATTATGAAAATAGACCTAGAGAGAACATTCTGAACCTCAGAAATGCCAGCTTATTTTTGTCCCTCAACAGGTTCATCTCTGTCTTTATACATTTAATAAAGCCAGACTGTAAACATAGTAGCATCATTCACATTCCAAACAGGAATTTCTTTATGATTTCTTCAGGCCTTCTGTTTAGCATTTTTAGTTTGTGTTGCCAGTGAGAAATAACAAATGCTTTATTCTGTTTTTAGCTGTCTAAAGAGTAAGAGAGTTGTTATGAAATAAGTTGTATCATTATTTTTCAGCAGTAGCAGCTGTGTGGGAGAAGTTCTTATCCACTCTGTTTATACAATACACACATATAGATTTGATTTAGTTTGAGATTTGTCAAGTGTACAAGAAGCAAGTGATATTATTTGTACCAGATACCAGTCTACACTTACTCAGAACAAAACACTGGAAGTATAACTTAATGGTAAATGCTTTCAGTGGCTTATCCTTTTACAGATTTGAACCCATTTTTATTTGAGTAAATCCTGTAAGGAAAGGGGGTAGATAAACGATGGGTGTTGGAACTTTTAGCAGAAGGGAGCTCTCTGATCTTCTATGCTCACAGGATTCTTGGTCAACTGGGATGGAAAGAGCCCTGTCCCTTCGATGGCATTTCCTGCCATGGGGTCTGTTGTCCTCGTGGGACAGTGATGGTGCTGTCCCGTGCGTTTCTCATGGGGTGGCTGGGAAGTCCACGTGTGCTAATGAACTATCGTACATCTGTGTTCTCGAAGTCAGTTTACACTAACACAGTGGGAACATGGTTGTTGAAAATCCTATACCTTAATGCTCCCAACCTCTTGTGAAAATGAACTGCTGGATATTTCTGTGACTGTTGAGGAAATTCGGAAGTGACATGCGACACCCCCTGGCTCCGTGTGTCACAGGCCTGGCGGGCACATCTGCGCAGGAGCTCGCAGTCCTCTCTGGGTGTCGGTGGCCCTCAGCCCATGCCCGTGTGCACACACTTGTGACTCCGGAGCGTCCGTGTGCTTGCCCCTGGGGCTGTTCTAAGTCGCCTGCTCAGAAGTGTCTCTTGCTCAGTTTGTGGCGTGGCCTTCCCACCGCGAGCGGACAGCGGGCTCCTCACCCACAGCGCATGTACACACACCGTGTGACGTTCCTCCCTCGGGGCTGGCAGCTCATGTGCTGCATGTGTGTCAGAAGCGCCGTGAGGCCAGAGGGTCTCTGCCAGCCCTGTGCAGGTTGTAGGTGTCTCATCCAGCCAAGACTGAGTCCAGACCGAGAGTGGCCAGGTGACTGCTGAACCGGCTTCGTGAGGCGCGGCAGACGCACCGTTAGGTGTGTGGACAGGCGGAGGCGCCTGGGTCACAGCCGTCCGATGGAGACGTAGCACGTTGTCACCACACCGCACCGTTTTCTTCTACTCCTTCCGCTCCTCCCCAGCCCTGCTGAGCTCTCTCTGCCCGTGCGCGTGTCGTTCGGCCCCTGCTGAGATTTCGTGCAGCTGCAGTCCTGCTGTATCCACCCTTTTGTGGTCTCGCTCTGCTGGTGGGCATGATGGGATTGAGACGCATGCACCTGTGGCACGAACCAGCAGTAAGTGCCGGGGCCCTTGGCACTGTGAGCCACACCCCTCCGGGCGTCACGCTAGCAAACACCTGAGACAAACCCGCGGGGAGCGGGAGGTTCCCTTTGGCTGCCGCGGTGCGTGGCAGCCCAGAACAAAGACCAGGGGGAGCTGGCACCCCGTCCCCCGGCACCTGACGTCCGCCGCCAGGCTGTGCCTTCTGAGGTTCCCCACGGCGCCCCGGGGGCGACCCGACGCGGCTTCCGGCTCTTACTTCCCCAGTAGGATTCCTCACAGCGCCCCCGTGGGTGTTTCCCCGAGCACTGTGCCAGTTGTCACGCTGACGAGCCGAGTGTGAGGGTCCAGTTGTCTCGCACTCCCGCAGCAGTGCTTTTCCTGTCTTGTTATGGGGCTTCAGGCCGGCACAGCGGGAGCTGGAGGACTTGGTTCTCCAGGGTCGTCGGGCTACAGGAGGCCCTTTACTCTGCTGCCTGAACTCCAGGGTTGCTCTGTTAGATCTACGAAAAGATCTTTGGGCGTTTGTGAGTGGGTTGTGTTGTGCCAGTGTATCAGTTTGGGGAAAGCAGACAACTGAATTACAGAGCCTGCCAACTTACAAACTCAGTGTTTCTCAATTTAGACGTCCTTTGATCTTTCTGAGCAATGTTCTATCACTTGTGTAAATGCCATAGTTCTTTTCTGTTAAATTTATTCCCAATATTTTGCTTTGTGACTATTATAAATGAAAAATTTCCATTTTCTAATTATTTGCTACTACTGTATAAAAATTCACTTGCTTTTTTAAAACTTCTGACGTGGTGTTCTGTGACTACTAGATTTACTTTTTCTCTAATGGTTGTTTATAAATTCTTTTATATTCTAAGTTTAGAAGACATTCAAGACTAAATGTTGACTTTTCTCTCATTTTTTCCTTCATCATCTTCTTAAATGCAAACCTTGGACAGGCACGGCTAGGTGGAGCCTTGCAGTGAGCACCCCCATCCCCCTGCGGGGATCTTGTGTTGCTGTCCCGGGCTCTTCCTGCACCAGTCCCTCCCGTGGACGCACTGAAGTCCGTGACAGTATTGACACCCTTACCCCTTCCCTCTACATTTCACTCAGCGTGCATATCGCCAGCTAGGATTCCACGTTAACATTGTCCTGAAAACTGTGTTCAGCTGCTGAACTTCACAGATGTATATCCTGGGGAAGCCGGAAGCTTACTGAGCTGGACAGCTACCGGCCTCCCCAAAAAGTTCGCTCGGGCCCCCTCAGTGAGATCTTTGCGTGCTCTCTTCATTCGTTATTTTACTTTTTTTTTTTAATCATCTGTTTACTCGCCTGCTTGTTCAGCACTTTTCCCTTAAATGAAGTCATGCGGTACTTGCCACGGTTTATCTGCTCACCTGTTGTTGGAAATGGCTGCTTCTGGTTTGAGAGCATTATTTATACACAGCGCTCCTGGGAATACATGTTTATGAAGTGTTTTCGTTCCTTTTGGGTGATTAGCATTGCTGGGTCACACCTGAGCCTGGAGTTGTTCGGTCTTATAAAATGCTGTCAGGCCTTTTTCCAGAGTGCTGTAACATGTTAAAGTCCCGGCGACGGTGTGAAGGGCTCAGCTTGAGGCTTCCTGTGTCCTCCCTGTGGCCACTCTCTTGTGCTGTGCAGGAGCTCGTTGCATTTGTAATGTGTACTTGTAAGTGATGTTTGTCAGGTTTTTTTTTTTTTTTTGCTTTTTGGAGACAGGGTCTTGCTTTGTAGTTCAGGCTGGCCGTGAGCTCACTATGGTGCCCAGGCAAGCCACCGCGAACTCAGCAATCCTCCTGTCCCTGCCTCCCGAGTGCTGGGATGACAGGCGTGAGCCACCACGTCCGGCATTGTGGTATGCGGTGTTGATTGTTGGTGGGCGTGTCTCCACACCCAGCATTATATGTGGTAACCGGGGATCGAACTCAGGTCCTTACGCTTGCGAGGCAGGCGCCGGAACCACTGAGCTAACTCTCCGGCCCTGTTTGTCAGTTTTTAAAAATTGACAGAGCACACATTACTTTTTAATGTGTCTACTTTATGTTCACTTTTTTTGTCCACTTTTTATTTTATTTTTTCAAGGCAGAATTCTAAAAATGTAATTCATAGGCACCAGGTGCACTTGAGATAGGCTGAATGTACGCGGCAGGTGAGGGCGAGGTAAGGAATTGGGGGGTCAGAGGCGGGCGGCTGTATGGCCTGGGGCGTCCCTGCCAGGTTCTTGTGTTGGAATTTGGTCCGGGTGCTGTGGTGCTGGGTGCTTAGCTCGGGAGGCTCCGTTGTGGGCTTAGAGCCTCCGTAAGAAAGGCCTTGAGAGCTTGTGCCTTCTGCCCGGTTGACAGACAGGCCCGTGCTAGACACGGGGTCCTCTGATGCCGGGAAAGCGGCCTCCTCATTCTCCAGGACTCCAGACAATACGTGTCTGCCCCGCAGGTACCAGCGCACGGCACACAGCTGCACGTTACGATATCAAGTCTGGATATAAGATTGTGTCACTCTTATAGTTGGTCCCTTTTCAGGATTGTTGCTTCCCATGTAAAATGCTTATGTCATCTCTTCAATATCCACATAAATCTTTCTGGGATTTGGGGGAGTGTACTGCATTTATAGATGCATTTGGGAAAATTTAAATCTTTTTTTTTTTTTTTTTGAGACAAGGTCTTGCTTTGTAGTTCAGGCTGGCCCTGAGCTCACTATGTAGCCCAGGCAAGCCTCAGATTTAGCAATCCTCCTGCCTCTGCCTCTTGAGTTTTGGGATTACAGGCATGAGCCACCACACCCCACATTATGGTATGTGGTACTAATTGCTGGTGGGTAGGAGTCACCACGCCTGGTATTGTTGTATGTGGTTAACAGGATTGAACCAGGGGCCTCGTGCTTGCTAGGCAGGCACCGGAACCACTGAGCTAAATCTCTGGTCCTCATTTAGCTTTTTAATATTAAAATTAAATGGGCCGGGGATTTAGCTCTGTGGTTCCGGTGCCTGCCTCACAAGTGCACGGTCCTAAGTATAATCCCCAGTACCAAAATATATATACACACATCTTTGCTCTTTTATTTCCAGCACAGGACAGATTGTACTCATTGATTTTTTTTTTTTGTAATGTTAAACCAACCTTACATTCCTGGAATTGGCCACATTTGATTACATTATATTTTCTTAGGTACTTAGGTTCTGTTTACTAATATGTAACAGGTTATAGTTACACATATATTCATGAAGGATACCAACCCATAATTTATTGTTTTTATTGATTTGTTTTTAGGATTACCCTGGCATCTAACTGTGCCATAAAGACAAATTTGAATCATTTGTAAGAAGATGTATGCACCTTGAAACCATAATGTCAAGTGAAATAAATCAGACACACAAGCTTAAGGAAAGAGAAAGGAGCAAAGGGGGACTTTTAAAAGGTAATTGGAGGCTGGAGATTTAGCTCAGTGGTTCCAGCGCCTGCCTCACAAGCACAAGGCCCTGAGTTCGATCCCGGTAACCACATACAGTGCTGGGCGTGGTGACTCACACTCACCAGCAATCAATACCCCATACCACAGTGCCGGGCATGGTGGCTCACGCCTGTCATCCCAGCACTCGGGAGGCAGAGACAGGAGGATTGCTGAGTTCGAGGCTTGCCTGGGCTACATAGTGAGCTCAGAGCCAGCCTGAACTACAAAGCAAGACCCTGTCTTAAAAAAAAAAAGGTAATTGGGATGTTAGGTACATATACCAGTTCTCTACAAGGAAAGTGAACGTTATGTGCTACACACACATGCTAATTTAAAAAATAAATTACAAAAAAAAATTAACAGTATAACTCAATTTTTTTCTTATTTTAAATTACATACATGTGATGATCTGAAATGTTTCCCCAAAAGGATTATTATGTTGAAAGTTAGGTTGCCAGTTTCTGAGTTTCCAGGCATTGATGGGATCACAAATGCTGTGACTTGTTCAGATCAATGAAATCATAATTTGATGGCATTTGGGAGGCGACAGAAACAGGAGGTGGCGTCATGTAAAGGAAGTGCATGGGGAGCCGGACCATGGACGCTCTGGTTCCTGCCCCTTCCCTCCTGTGTCCTCCTTGTGGCCACTTTCTTGTGCCCAGTAGGAGTAAGTTGCACTTGGAATGTGCAGGTGTCTGCCTCCCTCCGGCGAGTGCTGTGCTGAGCCACACCCTGCTGCCTGGTGTTCCATCTGCGCTCAGGCTGCAGCTGAGGAGCCAGCGACCCTGCACTGAGAGCTCAGAAACGCCAGACAGCCTGTGTTCCTTGAAGCTGACTTCCTTGGGTAAGGGCAAGCCGACACTGTGTGGAACCCGCACAGCACTCCACCTGGAGGTTTGTGTTAGACACTGCACTGTCTGAAGTTCTGCGCACCATTGTGCTTCAGCAGAAGTCATTTCCTTTAGTATTTCCCGAGTAGAAATCCGTAGAAACAGTTTTCCTGGGTCTCATTTATACACATTTATACTCAAGCAAAGCACGGGCTGCTTTTCTTCTAGACTTATCTTTTCAAAGATGTTTGTTTTTAAACGACAGAGTACCAGGCGTGGTGGCTCCTGCCTGGAATCGCAGCAGTCGGGAGGCTGAGGCAGGAGGATTGCTATGGCTTTGAGGCTGGTCTGGGCTACATAGTCAGTTCGGAACCAGCTTGAACTACGAAAGCAAGAAAGAGCATCTCCAAAAAAAAAAAAATAATAACCAGACAGACAGAAATAGTGGCTTCTGCTAGAGGTTGGGGCAGGCAACCTCACCGTCCATCATGAAAAACCGGGCTTTCTAAACTCAGGGTGCCTGTCTGGTAACAGCCGCCCGCTTGCTCAGGGATTGCCAGACCTCTGTCATCCCGGGGCCCTGAAGTGCCGGCACTTTGGCTACCGCAGCTGCTTGTGGTTCACTCTTATCTCTGCTTCCAGAGTCTTTCCCCTTCACCCAGCAGCCACGAAGCAGCAGGCATCCTGCTCGGCTTGCGTGTAAGGCAGGATCCCAGACCTGTCGCGGGTCTTGGCTTGCTTTATAAAGAGGGAAAGCTGACAAGGATGTGTTTTTCTCATGTAAGAGGACAGGGGCTTCCTGGATCTGCCATTGAAATACTAGGACAATCCATGGGCTCAGTGGCCAACGTGCTTACCAGATTGTCTGCCTGGCAGCGGAGGAATTAGGGGCTGACTGCAGATCCCTGTCAGGAAGGAGCCTTTTTTTTTTTTTTTTTTTCTTTTTGAGACAGCGTCTGCTTTGTAGTTCAGGCTGGCCCTGAGCTCACTATGGTGCCCAGGCAAGCCGCCGCGAACTCAGCAATCCTCCTGTCTCTGCCTCCCGAGTGCTGGGATGACAGGCGTGAGCCACCACGTCTGGCATTGTGGTATGTGGTGTTGATTGTTGGTGGGCGTGTCTCCACGCCCAGCATTATATGTGGTTACCGGGGATCGAACTCAGGTCCTTGCGCTTGTGAGGCAGGCGCCGGAACCACTGAGCTAATCCTCCAGCCCGGAAAGGAGCTTTTAAACACAGCTGCCCAAACGATGCCCTGGTATGGCTGGCTCTTCTGGCAGGAGGACGCCCTCACCCATCTGCAGGGCAGACAGCTCCCACCTTAGCTAAGGGAGGGGTTCAGAACCACTCAGGCCAGAAAGCAGGATCATGATTGGCACCAAGGCCAGCTCTCTTGGGACGGGGCGATGGCTGACCCGGGCAGGGTGGCACCAGCTGGGCTGCCTCCCACCAGCCCTCTGCACTGCCAACCTCGGCTTCTCGGGGAGGTGACAGTAAAAGCAGATCCTGTCTGCTATCAGGTAGGTTTTCCTGGCACAGACCCACACCCGGGGCACAGAGACAGGTATACACTGGTACAGTGTGGGACTGACACACCCAGAGCAGGTCTCCAGTACAGATGAAGGCGACGCGAGGGTGAGGAGGACAGACGGCTGCGTCTCCCAACAAGGGCAGTGTCCACACCCTGCCCTGGGGCCCTCCCAGGCCCTCGACGTAAACGGAGTGAAAAACTAAGAGGCCTCTCGGAGGTCGAGGGGCAGTGAACACCCACGGCGAAGGCAGGTGCCTTTCAGAGTGGCTGCTGAGCACATCAGACCCAGATCGACCAAACTGCGCCGACCCCGGGGCCCCCGCTAGAACAGTGTGGCCGAGACTGCTCGGGCAAGGCGTCCCCAACACCAAGCAAACGGTGTCAGCAGTGACCTTGCCACCCGAGAAGAGACAGGTGGCACCGAAGTGAAGTTTGGCTGAGTACCCTCATGCTACTCGAACAAGGTTACTGTGTCCTGCGGTGATGCCACACTCTACCTCTCCTCCCCTCCCCCCCCTGCATCATGCAAAGATGCTTAGGGGCCAGGTGCGCTGTCCTTGTCTCCACAGCAGACTGCAGCCCATGCACACCTGCGCAGGAATCCAGGGACCTTGGATTCGGGAGGGGGCTCTACCTGGCCGTCTAGGGCATAGCCACCCAGGCTGCCAGTCCACAGTCTTCACATTTTGCAAGTGGGTGGCGTCTGATTTCCACTGGTGGGGTGTGGCCAGACTTTGTCCAGCAGGGAAAGCAGGTGCCGTGCACGGGGCGCTGGTGTTACACACCTGCAGTTTCCTGCCCCATAAGTGTGCAGGAGGATGCTTGTGAGGGAAGAGAGCTTCCTGTGGAGTGTCGCACTTCTGTAGGGGCACATGAGCCCCTCCATTTACCGACTGAGGGGGGTCAGGGTGCAGGCCAGTGCTGACCCCGACATCCCAAGTGTCACTCTGACGTCCCTTTGCTAGGCCAGTCAGAAGCCTCCGTCTCCGAAGCCACTTGTCCCACGAAGTGGGCAGATGCACAGAGCACGTTCCCTTGCACGCGCTGCGAGCTGCTGTCTAGCCCTGCGTGGAAAGACTTTGCGCCCTAGGCGCGGAGAGTCGGCCCATGCCTCCCTGGGCGTGCTGCTCGGCCCTTCCTATAGGCTGGGGTGAAACTCAGCACTCTGAAAGCCATGTGGCAGCCACCCAGGCCTCTGGCCAGCTTGGCTCCATGTTCACCCCTTCCAAAGCCAGCTAACCAGTATCACCGGGCTAGTGCCTCGCTGCTGGGTTCCTGTAGAAATGAAACTTGGGTCGCCTGGGAGTCTTGAGGTTTTCAAGCCCTGAGTTCTGACTTTGGGATGATCAGTGGGATCGCTGACTTGGATGGGAAACTTCAGTTGCTGCGTGGAAATGCCATGTTGAAGAGCTTGTGGCTTGGTTCCGGGAATATCCTGGCTGGGCGCTGTCTCTATGCCCTGCTGCTTCAGCCCAGGCAATCCTGGGGGTCTCTGGGCCCCCTCACCACAGGTCCCCCGGCCCCTGCTCTGATGCACTCCTGGTTCGGCTGTCCTGCACATCCACGGGGTCCACTCAGCTGCTGCTCCAGCCTGGTCTGGACTGTTGAGAACTGAACCCAGCTGTTCTACTTACAAGGCAGAATGCCAAGTTCTCAGGCCTCCCCTCTGCCAGTCTTGTGGTTTTTCTGTCTGCCTTGGTTGGTTCGCTGTCTTGCTATGCCAGTTGGAAAACTAGAACGGAAGACAAAGGTACCCGTCTTCCTGGCCACCAGATATTCAGAGTAACTCCTTGGGATGACCCTTGTGAGGGGTCATTTCTGATGAGACCAGAAGGACCCAGGCTTCCCACGAGCCCATTGCGTCCTCTGACCCACACTGAGAAGACTACTGCACGCGTCAGAGGAGCCCCAGCTCCTGCATCCCAGCATGGAAAGAAGTACCTGCGGTGTCTGCCTCACTTGTCTCGCGGCCATCACTGCGTCCCAGGCATGGACAAGGCCCCTTGGCCACTGGGCCGACAGCAGCACGGTTTGGACTGGCTGCCTTCAGGCAAGCTCTCCATAAACAGACGGAACTGTGTGGCCTCCACTGCCAGCCGGACAGCTGTGCTACAGGCACTGTCATCTGTATTATGTGCGCAGGGCTCCCCGGGGAGCCCCAGCGCTTGCAAAAGTTTCTGGAAGCATCGTGTGTCCATTGTCGTGTGAGGCTCAGGCACACACATGCACGCTGGGGGTCACAGAGACCCTTGGTGTCTCAGGAGACGTGACTGGAGACCTCATGGAGCCCATGAAACTGGGGAGGGCTCCAGAATGAGGCTACTCTGGAGTGTTCAGGTCAGCTCCTCCAGGGACCCTGGGCCTGCACATAGGACCCTCGGAGTGGCCACCGAGCTCAGAGCCATGCCCAGCTCAGCCCTAACTCACTGGCCAGGGCTCTGCACAGGATAGAAATGCCCCAGATGGACCCTTTGGGCCCACAGAATTCATATGAGCAGTTGCTGGTGCATTCTGTTAGGCCTGCAGTGCTTCCCTTGCCAAGAGAAGACGTCGCCGTGGTCACTTGAAGACAAAGCCATCTGCTCCCTGGTGAACCCTGCGTGTGGCAAGGGTGTGTCCTCTGGCTGGGCTGACAAGTGCGATTCAGGCCGGCACTGTGGTTGGCTCCTCCTGCCGCACGGAGTCCTGCGTGCTAGTACCTTTACTTAAACGCTGTGGGACATTGAGTGGATTTGTCTGGCCTGCTTTGCCAGATTATGAGAGCCCTGGTTGTGCGAGTGCTTGGGGAAGTTGGCCAGAAGCCAACACCGAAAACAAGGACGCTGAGAAGAGGCAGTTAGTTCTCCAGAGACCTCACGAGTTCCTGTGTCTTTGGAAGAGAGGCAGACCCAGAGCGCGCTTGCTCTGGCCTGGGCTGTGTTTTCAGCAGCAGTGTTGTGCACACAGCCTTGGAGATACAGGAGCCTCGAACTGTGGAGAGTTTCGCTCACATTTTAGATGACGGAGATGACATGGGTTTGCTGACTTGCCATTTGTAATAAAGGCCTCTGTTGCCTGAGCGCAGAGTCCCTCTCTGTGGCCCAGCCCAGCTGGGAGCAGTTCCTCCCAGGTCCTCTTTGAGTCACCTTCAGGGCCAGGGCGCGGGTACCGGTGCAGGTCAGTGGGGAAACCTGGCAGCGCTGGTGCTGTAATCAAGTACTTTCCCCTCGTGAGTGCCAGCAGCCATGAAAATAGCTAGATCCAAGTCAGTAGATAATAAAATCTCAGATCCTTTGAGGTTTTTGAAGTAAGTTCATTGCAACAACAACAACAAAGGAAATTAGCTCCCATTCATCAGAAAATGTCTTCATTTCTGCCTTTACAGCTTTTTTGGAGATTTATTTATATACCAAGCAGTTTACCCAAATGGTCCCTTTCATTGTGTATTATTGTATCCTATGTAGAGTTCTGTGCCCTCCGGTACAATCAATTTTAGAACGCTTTCATCACTTTGTAAGGAAACCCCATATCCACTAGCAGTTATGCCCAATTCACCCTGTATTACCCTCTTTCCAGCGCTAAGCAACCATTAAGGAAGAGGCCACCTTTTCTCCAGTGTGTATTTTTGGCTTCTTTGTCAAGAATCAGGTCACAGTGGTTTCATAGGCTTGCTTTCATGTCTTCTATGCCACTTGTTCCTCGTGTTTTTGTTCCTATGACCTTGTAGTGTAATTTGAAATTGGATTATCGTGGTGCTGCATTGGCTATTGTGGGTCTTTTATGCTTTGTTCTGAATATCGGGATTATTTTTGTAGTCCCATGAAGAGTGTCTTTTGGAGATTTTTTTTTTTTTTTTTTTAGACAGGGTCTCTCTTTGTAGTTCAGGCTGACCTTGAGCTCTCTATGGAGCCCAGGAAGCCTCGAACTCAGCAACCCTCCTGTCTCTGCCTCCCAAGTGCTGGGATTACAGGCAGGAGCCACCACGCCCGGCACTGTGTTATGTGGCATTGATTGCTGGTGGGCGGGAGTCACCACGCCCAGCATTGTATGTGGTTACCAGGATCGAACTCAGGACCTTGTGCTTGCGAGGCAGGTGCCGGAACCACTGAGCTAAATCTGCAGCCATCTTTTGGAGTTCTGATGGAAATAGAGTCCTTTTTGATAATATGGGCATTTTAGCCATATAATTCTTTCAATCTGAACACGGAAAATCTTTCCATCTTCTAGAATTTTCAAATTATTCTCCACTGTTCTTATTTTCATTGTAGAGGTCTTTCATCTCATTGGTTAGGTTGATTTCCTAAGTGTTTTTATTTTGATTTTTTTTAAAGCTATTGTGAATGGGAATGGTTTCCTGGTTTTTTTCTCAGCTAGTTCATTATTGTTATATGATATTGGATATGGATAATGGTTATTGTTTTTTTAATGTTGATTTTATAACCTGGAAACATTTGGTTTCATTGCTTTTCTATTTCAGTTTGACTCTTGACTTTTTTTTTTTTTTGCTTTTTGAGACAGGGTCTCGCGTTGTAGTTCAGGCTGGCCCTGAGCTCACTATGGTGCCCAGGCAAGCCACTGCGAACTCAGCAATCCTCCTGTCTCTGCCTCCCGAGTGCTGGAATGACAGGCATGAGCCACCACGTCTGGCATTGTGGTATGCGGTGTTGATTGTTGGTGGGTGTGTCTCCACGCCCAGCATTATATGTGGTTACCAGAGATCGAACTCAGGACCTTGCACTTGCGAGGCAGGTGCCAGAACCACTGAGCTAACCCTCTGGCCCTGACTCTTGACTTTTTAACTCTGTCCCTTTGTTGTGGGTTTGGGTGGGTATTTACACTCCCAGGTCTCGAGGTGGGCAATCAGGTTGTCAGTGTGCGATGTTGGTACTGTAGGCACCTGCCAACGGTACCGTTACTACATCATGTTATTTGTATGATCTCTTTTTTTTTTTTATATACAGTTTCACTTGTAGTTCAGGCTGGCCCTGAGCTTACTATGTAGTCCAGGCAAGCCTTGAACTCATAGCAATCCTTCTGCCTCTGCCTCCCGAATGCTGAAATTACAGGTGTGAGTCACCACGCCTGGCATTGTGTTTACAGTACCGGGGATTGAAATTAGGACCTTGCATTTGCAAGACAAACATCAGAACCACTGATCTAAATCCCCAGCCTGTGATCTTTTCTTTCTATCTGAAGTTATTTTCTACTTTATCTTGTGATTCCCTCTCCCTTTTGGGCCATACTTTTATTGTGTAGGTGGTTTAATTTCCATATTTTTTTAGTTACCCAGACTTGTTATTAGTTTTCATTTCCACATTATTTGACTGGAGTTAATACTTTATATGATTTTAGGCATTTTATGTTGACTGAGGTCTGTGACTTCATGTATGAGCTATGCAAGGAATGTCCTTGTGTGCACATGAAGACAGGTCTTCCACAGCCTTCGGGTGGACTACAGTAGGTTGTGTACAGTGTTAAGACTTCCATCTCTCCCTTATCTGTTTGTCCTATCAATTGTCCAACACGGACTGAGTCTTCTGCCTGTTACTGAGTTGTCACTTTGCCTTCACCTGTGTCAGGTTGGACTGCACATACTTTGTTGCTCAGTTCTCAGGTGCGTACATACTTATAACTGTTACACATGCATTTCTGTGCTATAGGCCTAGCAGTATATACATTGTTTTCTGTAATTGCTATTTAAATCAGTTAATTGAAGAAAGAAGAAAATACACATTTTCACCATTTTAGAATTATGTGATTGCCTGTCCTGGTCCTGATTTTCCATGCAGATTCAAATTTCCCTGTAGGAATCCTCAACTTGAAGCTATATTACAAAGCTACTATGATTTAAAACAGCATGGTACTGGCAAAGAAACAGACCAAAAGATCAATGAAACAGACTACAAGATGCAGAAACAATTCCAGACATACTAAGCCACCTTATCTTTGACAAAAGAGCCAAACACCCTGAGTGGAGGAAAGATAGCTTCTTTAATAAATGTTGCTGGAAAGGCTGGGTTTCAACCTGCCAAAGATTAAAAATAGACCTACTTTTTTCACCATGCACTATACTAAAATCAAAGTAGATTAGAGACCTAAATATTTAAACATAGTCACTAAACCCAATGGAAGACAGGTCAGATAGAACACTTGAAGACATAGGTATAGGAAGAGACTTTATGAACAAAACCTGAGTAGCACAGGAACTAGCACAAAGAATCAACACCTGGGATCTTATTAAAAAACTTCACAGCAAGAGAAACTGCCAGCAGAGCAAAAAGACATCCTACATGTGGAAAAAAATTTTTACTGGATATTCCTCAGACAAAGGGCTACTGTCTAGAGTATATAAAGAACTCCAAAAATAATCAGACCCCCCCCCAAATTTAAAAATCCAGTTCAAAAACAGGCATCTGAAATGAACGGACGTTTTTTAAATGAAGAAGTAGGACCAATAAATAAACATACGAAAAAATGTTGAACATCACTGGTCAGTTGAGAGATGCAGATGAAAACAACACTGAGATTCCATCTCACTCCAGAAAGAATGCTGCTATCAAGAAATCAACCAGTAGGACCAGGAATTTAGCTCAGTGTTTCTGGCGTCTGCCTTGCAAGTGCAAAGTCCTGAGTTGGATCCCTGGTAACTATGTACCACAATGTCAGTCGTGGTGGCTCACACCTGTAATCCTAGCCCTCGGGACACAGAGAGAGGCAGGGGGATTCCTGTGAGTTCAAGGCTAACCTGGGCTACATAGTGTGCTCAGGACCAGCCTGAACTGCAAAGTGAGACCCCCCCAAAAAAAAAATAAAGAAATCAACCAGTAAAAACGCTGGCAGGGCCATGAGGAGAAAGGAGCCCTTCTCACTGTGGGTGGGAATGTTGATTGGTGCAACTACTGTGGAAATTAGTGTTGATATCTCAAAAAACTAAGATTAGAGGCCCCATTTGACCCTGCTATGTCTATGCTGGGTATATTCATGAAATAATTAAAAACATCACACTTCAGTGACTTGTGTACCATGTTTATAGCAGCACAGTTCATAATAGCTAAATCTTGGAAACAGTCCAAAATCCCATCAGTTGGTGATTGGATAAATAAGGTGTGGTTTTTCTATAAAATGGAGCAGTATGCAGCCATAAAAAAGACAAACTTGAGGCATTTATAACTTAAGTAGAAGCACCTTGAGGCCATACTCCCTAAGTGAAATAAATAGGAAACATATGTAAATACTGTACCATTTCTCTAGGGTGAGAAACCACAAGTGTAAATGAAGTCCAAAATGTAGGCCAAGTATTGTGAAATGGAAAGAATATTCAAAGGGAAAGGGGAACTGGACAGGGTAGGGGAAAGCAAAGAAGGAAAGAAAAAATTTGATGGTTAAACAGGAAAAAATAGAAGCAAAGCTTATTATATAGGAGTGGGTGTTGAAGGGCGGGCAGGGGAATGGGAAAAAATAAAAATGAAGACATTATACAGCTATAAATGTATGATGAATGTGATCATAATGTGTATGTAAAATGTACCAATAAAGTCAATAAAGAAAACAAACAAAAAAAAACTTTGCTTGTGGTTTACCAGCTTCTAGCATGAAGAACTCTATTATTTCTTGCAGTATAGGTCTGCTGGCAACAAAATGTCTACGGTTTATCCAGGCAGTACATCTTTTACAGCTCACAAATACACACCCTAAAATTCAGAGCTTGGGGAGGTCACAGTACTGTAAGTCTGTGAGCTTGACAGATGAGCACTCTGGTGCCGCACAGAGTAGTTTCGTGCCCTGCAAATCCTGATTGCGTTTTCACCCCTCCCTCCCCCACTTCCTAGAGCTGCCACCTCTGTAGATGTGCCTTTTGCAGACCCGTACAGTATGTAGCCTTTGCTTTTTTCTTTTTGGAAAGACATGCACTTGGATGTGGAAAGACATGGATTTGAGATTGACAGTTTTTTAAAAATTAGCCCTGTGGGTGTGTTGTCGCTGCTTCCATTACTCCAAAGACAAGCCAGTGCTGACCTTCCAAGCCTCCTGTACTGAGTTCTTTCCTCCGCTGGCTTCGCAGACTCTCCTGACCTGCATTGTCCATGTTTTAACCACACTCTGTCTGTCGATCACTTCATGTCCATCCTACATGCTGGTTTTCCTAGCTCTGCCAATTACTGTCTCTAAGTGTGATGTTGGCACCCATTTGTTTTCCAAAAAAATTGTGTTCCTTACTAGGGATTTAGTTCACTGGTTCTGGTGCCTGCCGAGTTCAATCCTCAGTACAAAAAAAAATATATATATATATATATTGTTTCTTTTTCTATGTCCCTTCTTCCCGTTCTGTGCGCACTGGTGTTCTTGCCCAAGTCCCGCAGTTCTCTGCTGCTCTTTTCATTCTCTTCATTTCCTCTCCACCTGGTAGGATCCTGTGGGGGCCCCTGTGGCCATTTGCTCCAGTTTTAAAGAGTACCTTGTTAACACAGCTGCCTCCCTTACTAAGGACGGCCTCTCACGTCGGACGGTGCAGCAGCCCAGCAGCTTCTGGCCTTCTCAGCTCTCTGCCACCCTCAAAACTTGCTCCCCAACTGTGAATCCAAGCCCCAGCCACCTTCTTGACCTCCAGAGTAAGCATCCTGATGGGTGGCAGCTGGCTGGAGCGGCCCCGCGACCTCTGGGGCATCAGAGACTCAACTACTGGAGTTTCAAGGAGAGGAGAAGAGCTGGGCACTGCTGGAAGCCTGGCTGGCAGCAGAAGGAGGGGGAGTCTGGAGTCTCTTCCTGCTTCACTGCAAGCTGAGCTGCTGCCCTAGGAACACTGGGAAGGGAGGGTGCGGGCCACGGCGCAGGTGCACAAGCACTCACTGTTCGGGGCAGCTGAGCGTCCCTTCCTGCAGTGTCCCCGCACGGTTTACAGGTGTCAGTACTGCCATGGATGCCACCGGGTTGCATGTATGCTAGGCGCACACCTGCCCCAAGAGGACTTGCACTGTTGCTTCCAAAGCACACCTTCTGCAGAGTGCTAGCGGCCAGCTCTGCTCACCGCTTGGCGAGGCGCTCTGCCGGCCTGCCCGCACCGGCTCTGCTCTTGACGTCTGCTGCTGCACCCACCCACAGTTGTTTGCCCGAGCACTGAGTAGGACCCTGGGGACTGTGATGCTCTTCAGTGTGGTTTAAGCTGAACACCGTCTTCCTCGCAAGTCTGAGTCCATAGCCAGCGGACCTGTGGACCCGAGCAGCCGCAGACCTGGCAGAGGGTCTCTGCCGAGTTTCCCTGGAGACATCCCGCCCTTTCCTCGGGCCTCTTCCCAGCAGCAGCCAGGAATAAGATCCCATGTGGGGTCCTTCAGAGAATCAGCAAGCTTGAGGGTGGCTGTGGGTGGTCTGGGGGGCTCCTGTGTCCCAACCATTAATCTTTAGCAGCCTAGCGTCACTCGGGATTGGAGGCCTGAGGCCTGGGTTTGTCAGCTCGGCTTCCCTGGTTCATCCCATCTGTTATGTTTTCCCTGAATTTCTCTCCACTCCAGTCTTTGTCTTCTGACACTGGCGCCTGTGCGACAGGCCGGACAGTACACCGTCCCCAGCGGCTCTGTCTGTGGGGTCCTGTTCTCTGGGCTCTGCCTGGTCTCTATTTCCCTGCACCGCCTCGAAGCCAAGGCCATTGTGTAGAATTGCCCCTCCCTCCCTGGCCCCGACTGTGCACTGACTGCCCTCGATGCCCTGGAGCTGTCTTCTTTAGCTCAGCAGGAAGTGGCCCTGATGGAGAAGGTGCTGGTGCCTTCAGGAAACAGTTGTTAGAGCTGCTTGGGAGGATCAAGTGCCCTGGAGAAGCAAGTGTCTATTTTTATCTTACAGATGCTTCTCAACTTATAATGGGATTCCCTTCCAGCGAACCCATCGCAAGCTGAAATACAACTGCTTCCACACACTCACTGTGCTGAGCAGTACCACCCCTGCTGCACGGAGGAGTGTTTCCCGAGAAATCACAGGGCTGGTCCTGGGGCTATGAGACACCTCAAGGCTGCCAGGCACCCCAAGA
This sequence comes from Thryonomys swinderianus, assembly GCA_004025085.1. Taxonomy (NCBI): domain Eukaryota; kingdom Metazoa; phylum Chordata; class Mammalia; order Rodentia; family Thryonomyidae; genus Thryonomys; species Thryonomys swinderianus. The sequence goes on along the minus strand of PVIC010007977.1, from coordinate 27,069 downwards.
CAAGATCACACTGTGTGATGGGTAGCCTAGAAGATCTGAGTTCAAAATGTGAAGTCGTTTCTGCTGAATCTGTGTCACTTAGCACAGTAAAGCCGCCGTCATGTCCAAGTCCTTCGCATAAAAATACTCTTAAAATTTAAGGCAACTTTCTTGTTCATAGTAGCGAAGACAGCTTTTTATGTCATTGGTACAACATGTATCATCCTCATCTAAAGAGCTGTTGCATTTTAAGGGTCACTAGAATTCTTCGCTATGAGCACAATTTAAATAAACACACTACTTTGTTTGTTGCTGCATATTATGAGCCCTGACCTGAGGCGCTTCAGCCTGGCTCGGTTTCAGGTGTAGCCCACGGTTCCGGGAGGGTGAGATCAGGCGGAGTCAGCCGGCCTGCCTCGGGGCTGCCGACACTGTTGCTGGTGATGACACCACGTGCCAGACTTTTCCTGCTGTGACGGCTTGGCACCTTTGGCCTTTTTCTTCTGCGCCAGCACATTTGCTGCCTTGCTGTTGTATTTTAAATGCGACAGCAGTCACCCCTTCTTCCTTCTCATCCTGGGCTTTAACTGTGTGGCTTCCGCCTATGGTGTTCGGTTCCTGTGTGCACAGTCTTTTCTCCACACGCTTCTGGTCCCAGCAGCCCCGAGAGCGTTTCAGCACCTCTCCGGTCAGAGTACGGTCCGAAGCCCGCGAAGCAGGCCGGTGGGGTCAGGTGTTGGGAACAGTCCTGTGGATTCGTTTGCTGTTCTGCAAACTGTTGGGGTTTCCACGTTTTAGTTTTCTAGGTTGAGCTTTAGAAGGAAATCCTAACAAAAAGACTTCTGGTGGCTTTGTAGACAGCCGTGGTGTTAGGATTTGGGTTTTCTGCCTCTACATTCACTCCTTGTGTGACTTTGGACAGTACTGTGAAACTTCCTGAGTGGGTCAAGTGAGATTTGCATGCCTTTCTTCAGAGTGCTGGCTTTTAAATTCTTAGTAGAGCTTGTGTGCAATTTTACACTTTACATTCTTCCATAAAGGCTCTATCTTGTATGAAATAATTCCCATTGAAATTCTGTGACTCGAGAGAGATATACCTGCAAGTACCTTAAGGAAGAATTCACCATAGATGCTAGCAGCAGTTTTTTTGAGACAGGAATCCTCAGAGAAAGGGGCTAAAGGTTTACGCACGTGCTTGTCATGTGACTCCGCCGCAGACTACTTGGGAAATCGGTTCAGCTGTGGTTTTCCGGTATCAGTTCACTGAGTCCAAGCGATGCCCCTTCACTGGGGGCATGGTTCACTGCAGCTGCCCTCTTTTCCATGGGGAAGGACCCTGCCTTTCAGGGGGAGCGAGGGGCACTGGGTCCCCACTGTCTGAGGTGAGCGTTGGTATGCTGAGGCCTTAGTCTGCCTGGCCTCCCCCTCACACACTCCCCAGCGTGTCACACACCCTTCACAGCCATGGCAGTCATGTCCTCCGAGGCTGTGTGACTCTCAGGAGATGGTGGAGTGCCACGCATGGGCTGAGTGTCTCCTGCTTGTGTGAGTCCTGAGGCGCCGGTGAGCCACCGGGCAGCTGTGGCCTTCTCTAAGAGTGTTTTCTACCATTTAAAACAAGGAGAGGGTATTTTTAGGTATTACTTTTTATTAGGATGTTTGTGTAATGTTTACATTCCTTGCATGGAGTTGATCATATACAAAATACATCTTAATTCTTTTTTATCCCCTATGCCCTCCAACAATCGCTTCATCCCTTTTCCATTTGAGAAAGATTGATATCCCTGCCTCCTGTTATTTGTCTTTCATTTTTGGTTTATTGTTTATGACACAGAAATTTAAAAATCCAGCATTCAGTGCCCCTGAGTGGTTTCCATTTAACACACCTCATCTGTGTTAGCATCGTCTGTGATGTAAGTGTCATGTGCACACAGCACACACCCAGGCTGTACGTGTGCACGGTGCAGGCTCTCAGTGATGTGGAAGGAGGCAGAGGTGGGTGGGCTCCTTTGTATAAGGTGCCAGGCAGTGAGTGTCCCAGGCTTGTGGCCGAACCCTCCTGGCCTGTTGCACCTGTGCATTGCAGGGAGGTGAGAGGTGTTGTCCTGCCTCAGTTTACACGGAGTGGAGGATCTGGGGAAGGGTGGCAACTGGAGGTTTCTGGGAGCTGTGGCTAAGGAGGAGAAACCCGGGTCTCCTAGTTCAAAAGGGAAGGAAACTCCCATTCATCCTGTGCTCCCGGCCGAGTTTAGCCTCAAGCAGATGGGCCCGAGGAGCGAGGTCACCCTGGCTGGGTGTGCACGCCTCAGGGATGGAAATTGATTTAGGGAACAGAAAGCATTAAACACTTTTCCCGTAAGAGAGAATCTCTTTAAAACTTTTAAACTGTTGCTGCCGTGAAATTGATTTGTATGGAATTTTCTAGAAATACATCTTTTAAATTAAATTGAAATGCTTGCACCTTCCTTCATAACAATTCAGAAGTGAAGCAGCAGATGAAAGCCGCTCTCGGAGCCTCCCTGGCTCCTGTGGACCTCAGACTTGCTCTCCCTGATCTGGCGCTAAGTTTTGACTCAGGAGATCTGTTAGCACGAAATCTGCCTCCTGATGAAAGAAGGCCTTTTTGTTCTTAATCCTTTCTGTGTGAAGCAATAATGTGTGCTTAATTTTAGGCTGTTCTGTAGTTAGGGAGTTTAATTCTCTGTGTCTCAAATAGCTCTATTGGAGAATTTGTCTTGTATTTTTGAACGAGGTAACTTACAGTTGTATTCAACCTGCCTGTGTTATTTTGGAATATTAGAGAACTAGGTCCACTGTCATGTCTTCAACATGACCTGCAGCTTGGCCAAAATTATATTGATGCTTTGATGGTTGGGTTTAGACCACTGCAGCCATTCTTCGTGAGACGCCCGAGACAACAGTCACACTGCCACCCAGGAAGCAGGCGCAGTGGTTTTTACATTAACTGCAGAAGTAGCAGCAGATTCAGCTATTTCCACGCTAACATACATGGACATTGTGTCACATATGTTGTCGTCATGTGGATTGCAAAAGACCTCACACCTAGAATGTTAAAACAGCCGAATGTGTCTCTGTGCTGACATGCTTGTAAGGCAGAGGTGTGTGAATTAGATGTGTAACACAGGATGGATCAGTCATCAGGCTGGAAGGTCAGCAGCAGCTTCTTCTAAAGATGTCAGCATAAAATTAAAACCTAGATTGGAAGCCAAGTAACCTGACCACCCTAGGCCATTTTATCACGACCAACCAACTCTTTCGTTTTCACCCTGGCTTCAGAGGACACCCGCGCTACCCCCAGGAGTTCCCCTGGTGCCCACGTCCTCCATCCTTCCCAGTGCGTCACCCATCGCAGGTCCCCAAGGAAGGCCTGGCACCGGGCGAGGAAATCCCACAGTCCAGGTGTTCAGATGATGGAGGCTGGGAAGGAAAAGATCCTTGGCATGATCTGTGGGGATGTTTCCTTATGAAACTTTACCCTCCTTAACGTATAAGGTTGTTTGGGGTTGGTGGTTACTGTTTAAGGATTATTTTCTCTCTTTCTATACACAGGTTGAAAGGATTGTTGACAAAAGGAAAAACAAGAAAGGGAAGACCGAGTACCTGGTGCGGTGGAAAGGCTACGACAGCGAGGACGACACCTGGGAGCCCGAGCAGCACCTGGTGAACTGCGAGGAGTACATCCATGACTTCAACCGGCGCCACACGGAGAAGCAGAAGGAGGGCGCGCTCACGCGGACCAGCCGGACCTCCCCCAACAACGCCCGGAAGCAGATTTCCAGGTCCACCCACAGCAGCTTCTCCAAGGCCTCCCCGAAGACACTAGTGATCAGCAAGGACCACGAGTCCAAGAACAGCCCACTGCTTGCAGCCAGCCAGAAGTTCAGGAAGAACACAGCCCCCTCCCTGTCTAGCCGGAAGAACATGGACCTTGCCAAGTCCGGTATCAAGATCCTTGTGCCTAAGAGCCCCATTAAGAGCAGGACCGCTGTGGACGGCTTTCCGAGCGAGAGCCCTGAGAAACTGGACCCCGTCGAGCAGGGTCCCGAGGACACAGTAGCACCAGAAGTGGCAGCAGAGAAGCCTGTGGGAGCTTTGTTGGGCCCTGGTGCGGAGCGAGCCAGGATGGGGAGCAGGCCCCGAATACACCCGCTAGTGCCTCAGGTGGCGGGCCCAGTGACCGCAGCCATGGCCACAGGCTTGGCCATTAACGGAAAAGGTGAGTGGGCAGGTGGGCAGTGGCCCCAGAGGTGTCCTTCCCTTGAGGCCCAGCCTGTGCCCAGAGTCCAGGGCATCCGCACAGGTGTCTGCTGGGCTCTGGGGACATCTGGCCAGTTCCTCTCTGAAGCCTCAGGTGCCTGGCTCTGTGCTGCCCACAGCTGTGTCGCTGCGTTGACCTGCCCTCCACAGCCTCCCGCTCTGCACAGGTGACAGCCTATTGTTCTGTGGCGAGTTCGCTTGGAAGCCGCCCTCATTCTACCCCTCAGACAGAGTCTGGGGTTCAGAGCCGTGCAGCTGTCCGCAGGGCTGTGTAAGATCTAGAAGCGTGCACCTTCTTTTACACCCCATTTGCATAACCAGGGCAATGTCTTTGAAAGAGGGCGTTGGCCCAGGGTGCTTCGGGGACCGAGTGCTGTCATCTCGCCCCTTGTCTCAGAGCGGGAGGCTGCGCAGCACCCTGCCCCGGAATCCTCCCCCACCTGCCTGTGCCGGGACGGTCACCTGTGTGTGCAGAGTTCTGTTAGCTGCTCCTCTCCCAGGCCCGTGGGCCCCACCTCCCCTCTGGCCTCGGGATTGTCTCACCTGCCGTACGCTCTTGATAGGGTGTGTGTGCGTGAGTGCGCGTGTGCGCGTGTCGCTGGAGATGAAGGCCTGAAACATGCTCAGCAGACCTCCCAGCACAGGCTGCACCCTGCCCTGCCGTCCGTAGCGCTCTCTGCCTCTGCCTTTCCACAGCCCCCGCCATCTTGCCAGCATCCATCTCCTGAGCCCCCGTCACTGCCCAGGGAGCCGCGTCCCGGGGCCTGTGTGCCACATCCACACCGGGGCAGCGCCGGCTCACAGGCTGCTCGTCCTGGACCCCGTTTGCCCCTTGCCCATGGTGTTCGTTGGGGTCTGACCTCCCGACCCCGGGGCAGTGGGATCCGAGACCGAGCGCGCTGGTGCTGCTTTGCTGAGGGAGCCGCGCTCCTGTCCGGCGAGGGGTCCCAGGACGTGGTGCGCAGGGCAGGTGCCTCCTGTGCACAGGCGCTTGTGCGCAGCGGAGTCCTGCGGTCCCCCTTGGGCAAAAGACACCTGTCCTGCTGGAGCTCTTCGGGTACACCCTTGACCCGGCGCTGCCACACCCCTGCTCCAGCTCGGTTTTCACCTGGGCCTGTGGACTTGTTCCCAGTGTGCTTTGCTGCCCTTGCTCGTGGAGGTGGTGCTCATGGACCGAGTTCTCCTTTTTGTTTTTATAATGGTACCGTGGCTCGAACCCGAGGCCTCATGAGTGCTGGCAGGTGCTGTACCGCTGTGCTGCTTTCCCATTGTAGCCCACTGTGGTATCAGGCTTGCGGAAGTACGGAAGGTAGGGGCACCTGCTCCTCCGGGGCTTCCCTTGGCACCGCTCTTTCCAGAAGCCAGGAAGGAGGGGCATCTCCAGCGGAGGTCACTGCAGACTCGGGGTCAGCCGGCAGGCGCTGCTGCTGCTCCCCCGGCCGGTGGTGCCCGTGGCACAGCAAGCTGTCTGCACAGACCTGCGCGGGCAGTGGGCGTGCTCTGGGGCAGTGTTCTCCGTGGCCTCCACTCGGGGCCTGACCGGGAGCGAGAGGGGAGAAACGGGCCGGCGCAGACAGTCCCGAAAGCCTGGCGTCTTTCGGAAATGAGGAGCAGACAGGGCACCGAATTTCTGGTACATCTTGGTCCACACTCATTAGCTTTTAAAGCAGTTGCTTCTGTTACTTCTAGACTAATTTTAGAGCTGCATAAGGAACTGATGTGTTTTTCTGAAACTAATTAAAGCAGATATTGGTGGCATCTTTGGGAAATGAACCACCTCCTACTCAAAATGTTCATCGTGTGTTCCAGGGACATGTTTGCCATCGAAAACAACAGATTTAAATGATCTGTAACCAAACAAGGCAATATTTCTGTGACGCTTTAACGTGCACATAATGACTTTTATAGAACAATGGTATATGTATTCGGTTTTTAACTACCTTGCTTTTTAAATACCTTGCTTCATTCTTTCAAGTGAGAGAATTCGGAAAGGTCACCGGTGCAGATTATTTCTGCTGTTTAACAGTAAGCTGATGGTGATTTTTAATGGTGATTTCTTGTTCTCTTGATTGTCTATGAATTCTACAGTAAAAGAAATTGCCTTTTAAAATATATTATCATGACTCTGTTTTTCATGAAGTCAAATACATCATTGGTCGTCGTTCCACAAGTAGGAAATTTGAGAAAACGCTGTAGCAAACTTGAAGAGGAAGTCGGTGTGACCCTTCCCAGTAGCAGTCACGTGGGGGCAGACGTGGCAGTCAAGGCCTGTTACGCGGTAGGAAGGCAAGTGACGGTCTGTCCCTGCACCTCCCCGTCCCTGGACGTCTCACCTGGGTGCCCGGGAGAAACCGCACAGGACAATGTAGCTGCATCAACGTGTCGTTTCTTCTCGGCGAGAGCAGGAGCAGAGGCCCCGGCTCGCTGTCCTCTGTGGTTAGCAGGAAAATAACTGCCACATGAGCAGCTCCCTCTAGAGAGACCTGTGGCTCCACAGGGCCGTGAGGTTTGGAAGGCTCCGATGTGAACCCCGGGAAGGCCGAGAAGTCCGGGGCTCAGTGTCTGGCAGCCACGTTGTGCACAAGGAGCCCAAAGGGAATGTCTCCTAAGAAGAGAGCCGTGTGAGAACGTTCGTGCAGACCGCAGGGCAGGGGACGTGTGAGGGTCAATCAGAAGCCTCTCCAGTGGGCGCCAGCTAACACCGGAGGCATCGCCTTGGAACAGGCCCACACTAGACCTGCATGTACCACCCCGTGTCCTTTACACCGGAGCCCAGCTGTTCATACACAGAAAGGACATAGCCGGAGGGAGGTAGCCCTCAGAAAGTGGACCGTAGCACAGGCTTCTCTCCTTCTCCTTGCAGAGCGGTTCATGAGCACCCCTGGGGGACAGACGGCCCCTGCGGCAAATGGACTCCTCTGTCCCCGTGCGGGCACTCTGGCTCTCCGACCTGGTGTGTGGAAGAATTCAGCCCTCGGTCTTGGCTGGACTCACGCCAAGTCTGCTAGTGCAGGAAGTGGCTTATCCCGAGCACCTTTGAAGTCATCGAGCTGTAACCATTTTAAAACTTAGAAATGCCAATTACTTCCCAGTCATTAGGTCTAGCCAAGCCCGTTGGTTTAGGGAATGTGCCCTCGTGTCGCTACTGCTGGAGGAGCCGAGGCCTTGACTGGGGTTGCCCTGGCTGGATGGCTCTTCCAGGAAAGTGTACCCATGACGTGTCGCACACTTCCACCCTGGGGTGCCAGAAAGCGGAGCAAGTGCTTGGCTGTTGGTGTGCCTGAGTCCACAGTCCCAGGTTGTGGTTCTTATTCTTCTCACCTGATTCAAAGGTTTTAGCCTAGAGCCTCCCAAAGAATCCAAAGCAGTTGTCATTAAAAGGTAAGTTTCCCCTTTGTAATTATTTCCTGTTTTATGTAAAAGTGAGTTAGATGTAACCAGCCTGAGAAGTATGGGAGGGGAAACATTTCCCTACCCTGCTAGGTTCTGGCCCTGGGGGCCTGTGAATTAGACTGACAGAGTCAGATTAAACCAAAGGAAAAGGCATTTCCGTTTAATACATGTTTTTAATTTTACATGCACAATCACGGGGCACAGAAAGAAACTTCTAAAGAAGTGGTTTCAGTTAAGAACTTATATACCATTTTAACAAAGGACAGTGAACTGTGCAGATGTGCCTGGGCACAGGAAAAAGGGCTTGTGCTTCTAGAGGTGTTAAATTGTAGAAAAGTAAGCGCATGTGCAAACTCATGGAAGACAATGGCCAATTTCTAGTAAGGTTTGTTTATGCAAGCGTCTCAACATATGTTTTGTTTTTGTGGTTTGGAAGCAGGGAACGCCTTCATAAATGGAAGTGTACACCCTGCTTGTGGCAGCAAGGGGCGGTAGAGGGCAGAGTTCCTCCGTCTGTGGCATCTTAGTTGCCTTCAACTCAAATAACCCTTACACCGAAGTGTCAGGTTTCTGTTCTGACCCTTCTCAGACGTTTAGGAAATAAACCCAGCAAGCTCCTCCAGCACGTGTGGGTGCCAGGCCTGGTGCTGTGGAGAGACTTGAGCTTCTTGGGGTGCAGGTGCTTCCTGCACTCTGAGTGTTCCACCCTGTTTTCAAGGAGGTTAGGGCTCGAGGGTACCATGTGTCCAGTACAGCCAAAGCCCTGTGTTCAGCCTAGAGCTGCCTAGGATTTGTTGGGACTATTTAGTTCACTCCTGTCATCTCAGCTTTCTTTTGTGTTTTCTTCTTACATGAGAGGCTGTCAAAATACAGTACCCCAACTGGCGTTGCCTAGGACCTGTTAGAAATGCAGCTACTCAGGCCCCATCCTACATCCAAAATGGAAGCCTCAGGTTGAATTCCAGCCACTTGATACTTGCCGAGGCTTGCCGTCCTGTGCTGTCTCAGCCATAAAATTCGGGCCAAGCTTAGCATGTCTTGATTTAAAAATGTATCGAGCTTTTATAATTTGTTTTCAATGCAGATTTCAACAAAAACTATAATTAAAACATCTCTTTGCCCCATCTCCCTAAAATACCCCTCTTTTCTGCGCTTTAGAAATCACTACCTTTTGGGGCATGGTGGCGCACACCTTTAATTCCACCACTCAGGAGGATGAGGCAGGAGGATCACTGTGAGCTTGAGGCCAGGCTGGGCTGCGTAGTGTGCTTAAGACCATTCTGAGCTACAGACCAAGACCCTATCTAAAACAAAAAATGACCACACTTAACATATTTTTCTTCCAAGAGTTGCACATACATGTACAGCATGCACGTCTGTTAACTCTATCATGGATCTTACTCGTCGTTCAGTTCTGCGTCTGTTTGGTTTCTGCTGGGTGCACCCTGCGTGCTTCGTGGCTCCTCTTGGACTCTGCCTCACGTTCTCAGAGTTGCTCTGCTTGGTTCTAGAAGTGTGTAGTTGTTTGTCATTTGGATGTGATTGTGCAGAGAGAGAGCGCGCATGTGTGTGTGTTTGTGTGTGTGTGTGTGTGGCACCCATGGCTCTCAGCCTAGTCCTTGAGTGTGGGCTGGGGCACCTGCCCGTGTTAGCATCCCTGGTCCTTTCTGATGCTGCTCATGGCACCGGGTGCAGTACCACACCAGAGGCCCTGTTCCCCGAGCCGCACACCCGCTGCCCCAGGGCCTGGTGATGACTCGCTACAAACATTGCTGGCACCTCTGCAGAGAAACATGTTTCCTTGATGCTCCGGCTGCACAGCTGTCACTAACACCACCTTGTTTCACAGCAGTGATTCAGCAGCACCGCAAGTCTTCAGGCAAGTACCGTAGAGATTCTGGGAGTGGAGGGTGGCAGTTGGTCATCTCCTTGCTTCCTATGAGTGCCGCCCACCCCAGAGGGAGGAGCCGTTTGTGGCGTGGCGTGCCAGACCTCTTTCTGTGTGACAGCAGACTGTATCAGCTGTTCTGGCCATTTCGTTTTACATTTAACATCATGTGCTAGAGAACATTCTGTTTTAAGATGCAAGTCTTTTGAACTTTACATAAATATGATTTCCTATTAATGGATACATTGTGAGCCTAATACAAGAAACATCTGTACACTCTTCACCCAGATTGATCAACTGTCTCCTTAGCCCAATTTCCTGCCTCTCTTCCTTCCCCTGTGTGCTTATACACACAGATGTATGTGTGCCTGTTTTGCCCAAAACCGTCTGAGTTGGCAACTTGCTATTATAAACAGTAGCCATGTGTAAGAGCTGTAGTTGATTAAAAATTTGAAAGTTGCCAAATTTCTCTCTAAAAAGTTGTAGATTATGATTTCCCATTTACCTGCTATTAAGCAACATTTTAATCCACTCTTCAGTATCTGCCAAAGAAGGTAGAAAATGACATTACATTGCTTTACTTTTAAAAAGTAGCTTTTTAGATGAATTGGGAATTTGCATTTATTTTTGTTACTTGACTGTGTTTATCCCTTGCCTGTTCTTACATTGAGTGGCTTAACTTTGTCAGTGTGAAGATTTCAGAGTGTACGTGTCCTTGCCCAGGGACTGCACGGCCTGCGCGTGCCTGAGCCCTGGTGTGTGGGCTTCCAAAGGGGCCACTGTCCCCCCGACCCTGACCCGGGCTGACGCAGGGTGGGGCCGGCGTGGCCCCCAGTGTCTAGAAAACCTCCAGTGAGTTGGCTTTGATGTTGTGGTTCCTGCTCAGTACGGAGTGTGCCAAAGGGCACTGCTTTAATTCTGCATTTCACAAAGTGTAATTTAAAGAAATTGGGATTCCTCAATGCTGGACGTGGTGGCTCACGCCTGTCATCCCAGCACTCGGGAGGCAGAGACAGGAGGATTGCTGAGTTCGCGGCGGCTTGCCTGGGCACCATAGTGAGCTCAGGGCCAGCCTGAACTACAAAGCCAGACCCTGTCTCAAAAAGCAAAAAAAAAAAAAAAGAAATTGGGATTCCTTAGATCAGATGTCAAAAAAGAAATACTTACAACTGCAGTTTTTGCGCCTTTTGAACTTTATACGGGGACAGAAGAAAAAAAGTCACATTTTTCTGGTTAAGATCCCTTTTCCTCTGCTATCTCTTGTTGCTTTGCTTTTCTCCCTCCTACCAGAGAGGGCTGACCGCAGTGCAAACCCACGCACCCCTTCCACTCTCGTTTTCACACTGTCTTCTAGAGCGCTCCGCAGACGCCTGGTCCCCGGGGGAGGCGCCCGTGGACGCGGCGGAGCACGCAGCTCGTGGCGTCTGTTCTGTCTCAGGCTCCTGCAGCGTTCTTCCCCCTCCTTCAGAGGACCCTCAGCTCACAGGGGCCGGTGGTGAGAGAGGAAGTGATTCAGAGCAGCTCGGCAGAGTGCTGGGACCGCGGCTCGTGAGCGCCTGCTGCTGGCTCCCGCCTGGCTGTGCTGTCATCCACACGGTCGAGCGCGGCTCTGAGCAGCGCCTTGGCGGAGACCTGCCGGCTGCCTCCTACAGGCACTGCCGAGCCCAGACGGGTCAGATGGAGGTGCCGCCGGCTCGCCAGCTGTGCTCCAGCACAGACACGGTGGACCCAGCCGCCTCCACCTCGGGGTGTGCTGTCGGCCTGCCCTGGCCCCTCCACACTGGGGACGGGAGGGGCTTCTCTTCCCGGAAGCCCGAGGGGGAGGTCTCTGCTGTCCAGCCTGGAAGGGCTGGGTCACCCGAGGGACTCCGGGGCTAACCGCGGCAGCCCTAGAAGTGGGTCCGCAGAAGCCAGCAGTGTAGACACAGTTTTGGCTGCCACCACCCTGACCACACTGCTTTCCAGAGTTAAAGGACAAAGACTGCGCAGGTGACACCTTCCAGTGAGGCCCATGTTAGCCCGGGGGTTCCTCCAGTCGGAGCCTGGACCCCAAGGTCGCTGAGCGTTGGCTGCTTCTCACTGTCCCAGTCTTTCACTCTGTTTTTGATGAGCCGCCAGCTGTCCCTCCTCTCGTAGGCCTGCCACTGGGAGGCCGGCACTGCTGCCTCTGTCCCCTTCCTGTTGTGATGTGTCACCTTTCACAAGGCAGCTGTGTTCATTTCAAATAAAAACAGCTGCCTTAAACGTTTCTCAGAGTTCTTTGAAGGAAGACACTACAGGTGAAGTTTCCCAGGGCTCCTTTGCTTTGAGTGGAGAAACACTAGCCAGTGTGGCTCGGACACCCAAATTGTGTGTGGGGGGGTGCTGCTTCCCAGAGAATCTCTTGAGAACAATAAAGTAAGTGGATGTTGTTGTGGGAAATGTGGTGTACCGGAAGTGGCTGCTGTGGGCGGGAGAAGTGTGTGACTGAAGGAAGCAGCAGTCAGGTCCCCGTCATACAAAGTATGGCTTTGCCAGGTCTCACACTGTGGTCCTGGGGGGATGGAAGCACGGTCCAGGCTGGCGGCGGGACCGGGGATCCCCACTGTTTGCATCAGAGGAAGGAGCTTCCGTGCTGGGAGGACACAGTTTCTGGACCATACCAGAACGCGCCTGGTTTTTATGTCCAGTGGAGAGCGGAGACACCAGCCCTCTTCCTGGTGCTGCAGCCCAACGGTCTGTTCCTAAAACTCCGCACAACAGTCTCCTCCTGGCTCTGCTTATGGAGGTGGGGGCTAAACTGGGGTTTCCTGGGGGCTGTCCTGGCAGTTAGGGCCCAAGAAGGCTATGATCAGACCAAGGTGGATCCCAGAGGCACAGACACCTTCACACTCTAGATGGTAGAATTACAAGGGCATCGTGGCACACATTTAGACTTTAGAAGACCAGCACTGGGCCGGCAGTTGAGCTCAGCAGCGCAGCACCTGCCTGGTTAGTATGAGGTCCTGAGTTTGATCCCCGGGATAAACAAAGATGAGCTAGAATCCCACCATGGCGTAGCACTAGTCCGGGTGTGTACACAGCAGGCGCCTGCCTGACATCGCATGTGCAGGGAGGGGTGGGAGGAATTGTCGTCCGCTTGTGCTTGTTCGGTGTCTGGGGTCTGAAGACAGAAGGTGGGAGAAAGTCCCAGAAGCGGGCGGGCGGGAGCTCTGTACTGCGGAGGAGATGGAGTGAAGTGTTTCTGGGGCCGCAAACACCGAGGAAAGTGTCGCACATTGGTGGTGAATAACGCTGCCTGGGTGTCCCCGCCCCTGCAGTGCTCACGGGCTCCGAAGGAGCTTCCAGCGGCAGCGCGGGGCCCTAGCCTTGGCCCCATGGCCCGGGAGAGGCCGCAAGCTCTGTGTGTGACTCCCGCCTCCTCACGGCCCCCACCGCGTCCTCTGCAGTGTCACGGAGGTTTTCCCCTGGCGCCCCGGGCCAGCCTCCTGGGCCGCGCTCGCCTCCGGGCCCCCCAGCCCCACGCTGCCCAGCCTGCTCAGTGCGCCCGGCCCTCCCTGTCACCGCTGGCCCAGCTCAGCTTTCCTGGAGCTTTCCCGGAGATGCCAGAGCCGTGGCCTTCGGCCTGCCCAGACGCCTGTGAAGGTCTCAAGGCCACGTCCTCCCTCCCAGTGCAGCCACGGGTCCCTTGCACCCGCCCCGGGACGCCACGCCCCGGTGGAAGGGGGGGTGCAGCCCGCCGATCCCACTGCCGCGCCTCCCACCCGTGGCTGCCCTCCCCAGAGTGCTTCGCTCAGGTTCACAGAAGGAAGCAGGCTTTAAGGCGCAGAACGCCCTGCTCCTGCCTGTGCAGCCCTGCCCCGTGCGCTCCTTGCCAGCCCTGAGTCCTCACCCCTTCAAGCTTCTGCTTCCCACGCTGCCCCCTGGCCGCACCTGGAGCTCTGACCGTCCCCTCCCTCTGCTCAGGCTGGGGCCTCTACTGCAGCCCCCAGGGCCGCCCCGCTCTCCAGCTCCCCCACCGTGGCAAGCCTGTGCTGGCCGTGCGCTCCTCACCGGGCTGCCTCACGGGCCCAGTCTACTCTCTTTGTATCTGCTTGATTATTTATGCTGAGGCAGTTTAGCGACTCCTGAGTGCCTCACACAAGTGCAGCGCATGCTCTGTTCTCACCTTGTCCGTGGACGTCACCAGCGTTGTGTCTTCTTGGCTTCCTTGTGAAGTCTGAGTGACGCTTCACCATGTGTAGGCGACACTGCTCACCCTGCTCAGTGGATTGTTTCCCCTTTGAGCTTCTGTGAGTAATGCTACTGCGAACATGGTGGACAGCAGCCCCGGTGAGGCCGTTTCCAGTTCTTCGGGCAAACAGATGCTCAGCGTGGTCCCCTCCCCCACACGGAGATTGTTTTCTGAAGCGGCAGCAGCATCCCTGCTGGACGTGCCCCAGGCGCTCCAGTTTCTCCGCATCCTCGCCAGGCGGCGCTCAATCCCCACAGTGTGATCCCTGCTCACTTTCACCTCTGCTGGTTCTCGGGCTGCCTTCCCCTCGCCTTCAGGAGGCTTCCGTGCTGCCCTGCGCACAGCGACTTTGGGTGGTGGATTGTCCTCCCAGGATTCTGGCAGCCCCACCCCAAGCCCACCCCCACCCTCAACATTTGGGGGCCTCTTCCAAACCCCACGACCTCTGCAGGCTTCTGCTCCTGTCCCCACAGCCACCGTATGCAGTGGAACTTCCTCAGAGAAAGAACCAAGAAGCTTCATTCTTGTGTTCCCATTTCCGCCCGAATGATGGGTAGCCACTTATACGTGTGGAAGAGATGAAAGCACTTTCTCCATTTATGGTTCATTTTAATGTATCTTTTCATATTCATTCAGTCTTGAAGATTAATTCTGAATTGTGTGGGCAAATCCAGTTAAAAGATTGATTCACCTCCAGCAAACAAATGGAACCATGTGGAACACACCGTGACTGTCACACACACACAGCTGCACGCCAGCCTGGGTGCCGCAGGCAAAGGCCTCTCCACTGCTTCAGTCTTTGAACCTTGGGGAGCCCTGGGCTCCCCCTCTCCACAGCTAGGGCCTCTGAGCCTGGAGTTGCAGGCTGGATTCATTTGTTGTGACTTCAGCACAGCTGTGAGGTCCGTCCCAATCACCACGAGCAACTTCTCTGTTCCAGGGACTGTTCTTCTGGTTTTAAGGCATCTGTTTAAATGTTGCCTTTAGCTTCTGCCTAATCACGTTCTTAGCCACCTGCCCAGGGCAGTTTCTGTGTGGCCCGTCATCCACAGAGTATGTGCCGCGTGCCAGACTGGGTGCACAGTCCACACCTCCCTCTCTGGCTCGCAGGACCACAGGTGCAGCGGGAGCCATGCTGCTGAGTGTAGGGCTCCGTGCGGGAGGCTTTGCCAGGCACTCTGCAGGGCAGAGTATAAGAAGGTAATTCCCTTGTGTGGTAAGGATCACATCCCCGATCAGACCTATGTAACTGTCCCTCCCTCTAGGACTGTGAATAGCGTCCACTGAGGTGTTCAAAATAACAAAACTTTTGGTTTTTCTTTTTTTAAACAGAGTCTCCCTTTGTACTTCAGGCTGGCCCTGAGCTCACTGTGGAGCCCAGGCAAGCCTTGAACTCACAGCAGTCCTCCTGCCTCTGTCTCCCGAGTACCGGGATGACAGGTGTGAGCCACAACACCCAGCATTGTGGTGTGTGGTTTTTGGGGAATCAAACTCAAAACCTTGTGCTTGCAAGGCAGATGCCAGAACCACTGAGCTAAATCCCCGGCCCAATAACAAAACATTTTAAACTTTGATCCAAAGTATTTGTTATCCGGGCCGGGCATTTAGCTTAGTGGTCCAGCTCGTACCTCGCAAGGTATTTGTTATGTGGATCATTTTCTGAGCCCAACCTTTGCTCTTTGAGGCTAGTGGGTTTGTTATCCATTCTTCCACTCACCAGGCCACTTCCCTGCCCTGTGTTAGAACTAGCTATGTTTAGAACATTGCTCTATCCCACCCCACTGTCTTACTTGTAAATTGTTTATGCTTAAAAATTAATAAGAATATAGTAGTTTTCATGTGTATCTTAAAGTCACCCCTTCCTGCCCAGTTGCCTCAACCGTGCTCGGCTCTGGTTTCTCCTTGCTTGTGTCCATGTGCTGAGGGGAGGGACAGCTGTCCACTTCAGGTGCAGTGTGTCCTGCACCCCTCAGCCCTGCCTTCATGCTGAGGGCCGCCGTGAGTCCCCGCGCCCAGACCGAGGGGTTTACTGCTAGCAGGCCCAGTCCTGTTTCCCTACCAGCCCTCTGAGTGAGCAACACTGGGCCAGGCTGGCAGTGGTTGGGCTTTGTCTCTTCTCCAGGGCCCTCCTGACCCGACAAGGGTACCAGGTGCACTCAGAAGTCCCCTCAGCCAGAGGGCTGTGGTGGTCACTGTCTCCAGCCCTCCCAGGCTCCGTGTGTCGGGGTGAGGTGCGCGTGTCTCTCTCAAGGCCATCCTATGGTAAATCACTTACCTGATATTTAAAACTGTTCTGTGGGGAATTCGGGGAAGTGGAGAGGGTGCCGCGAAGCAGTCTGCGGGGAAAGCTGCGCCTGCACAGCCCCCGGGCCTGATGTGCCCTGCGGTGAAGCTGCCTGCTGTGTTTGGAGCCCTGGCGTCCCAGGCTGGCTCCGAGCTCTTGTCTGTGCACTGCAGCCCTGGTGGAGTCTGAGAGTGCTGGGGCATGTTCCTCACGGGGACACATTGTGGTGTGGGGCCAGGAGGGTGATCGGACTGAAGGGATTAGCCTGATGCTGCAGGCTCCGGAGAGCCTCTCTCCTCCCTCAGTCTCTCGTTTCCCACCTGACCGTGCAGGCGTTCATCTGCTATTCCCACCTGCTGTGAGGTCCTCAGCACAGCCAAGCTGATATCCTATTTATGCCCTTGAACCTCCAGAACTGTGAGCTAAGGAAACCTTCTTCCCTCTATCAGGTTACCCAACCTCAGGCATTTTGTTATCATGATAGTAAATGAATGGTTACATTACATTTTCACAGGACAGTTTCTGCTATTTACTAATCACTACAAAAATGGCTTATGTCTCTATGGCAATTGGACCCTTGAAAGAAAATATAAGACATGATTGAAAAATACAGTGTGTCTAAGTAATTTATTACAGTAGAAAACACACTGCCATTAACTCCCCCTACCCCCGAAGATTCCCTCTAATTTTAAACACTCAGTTCTGGGCGTCTTCTTTCAGGAGTATCCTTAGTTATGCTGGTGGGGCTGCCTCAGTGTCCTGAATCTACTCAAAGTGTTTGCATTTGTGGTCATTTTGACTCGGGGAGGAGCTAGAAGTTGCACAGCGTCACACTGTTGACTGAGGTGGGCAAGGCCCCCGCGCCTGTCTGCAGCTGCCTTTCTGTGGGCTGGCACTTGGCAGCTGCATTCCCTGCGTTCTGGTCACATCTCGTGCAGACACTCAGGAGAAGAACTAGAGCTGCTCAGACACTGGCGGGAGTGATGAGATGAGTGTGTCTGAAGCAGCAAGAGTATTTTGAGGGGATTCATCCCAATGTGTCTTTTATTGTCTTAATTTTTTATTTAAACATTCACCATATTTTTGCAACTTAGTCCTAATAAAATCTAAACATCAAGTAGTAAGACACCATGGTCTGAGGAGTAGTGTCCACGAGTTTAATTAAACACCGTGTGGGGCAGTATTTTGAATTTATCTGGTAAGAGAAGCTGCCTGTGCTGTGGCTTGTATTGGAAGAAACACATTGTTACCTCAAGCTCTTAGACTAGATGGAGATTATTTTTGTCTGGCCGATGTTACATATAAATCACAGGCCCCAGGTTAGCACTGTAACTGTAGCGATCTCTTCCAATAACCCTGGCAGCCAGACTTGGGGTTCTCACCCATACTTGTCATAGCCTCTGAAGGTGGGTGACATCTGGCTTCATGGGGACACTGTGACAAAGTAAGGTCCACATTATCAGCAGGACCTGGAAGAGCACACCGTCTAACGACTGTGTTGCTGGCATTTTGATTGTACAGTCCTGGCACAGTCACCTCTTCCTGTCTGTCTTGTGACCATATAGGTGGCAGGTCTGCAGGAACAGGGATGGGCCACTCTGTCCAACCCAGCTTAGAGCGTGGAGACATCTCAGAATGTAACTCAGAGTATGTGTTTCCAATTTCTGTGATTTGCAAAAATATTTTATAGATTTTACACATTTTGTTTTCCTTATTTGATAGGACAAATGTTCTAAAATTATGGCACGCTATCAATACTGTTATCTAAATTGCCACCACTTTATAACAACAAACCGAGAGTGATGTAAAATAGTCTCAAGCTGAGTTTTGTTGCAGTTGGCTTCTGTTTATTCAGGGGCAGGGGCTGCCCTGGTGAATACTCTGCTCAAAAAGCACTCCGTGTGCCATCTTCTGGTAATGTGTTCTCCACAAGTGCTCAAGCCAATTTTCCCTGTTTTCTTAGCCATTCGGAAGGGTTATGTAGCCTCCAGTCTAATTTGTGGATTTTCCAGTTTTCACGAGGGATTTTCTAATACGCATTTAATAAACAGTTACACATCAGGTTTTCTTGAATATATAGTCTGCGTTCTGCTGTGACTACCCAGTGTGGCACTTTTCCAGTCCCGAGAGTGAACATGTTACCGTTTAACAAGTCCATGGGCTCGAGTAAGCCAGGAGAAGCCTCCTGTGAGCCAGACGCCCGCGGACCAGGACATCGGACATCGCCCAGACGTCAGCCGTGGGCGCCGGCCGCCGCGTCAGCAGGCGTTTCCTTGATGCGCAGCACACAGGAACCGAAGCAGAGGTTGTGTCCGCATTAGGCCGTCAGCACTGTGGTTAAGCAGTCGAGACTGATCTCAAGTCAGTTTTACAGTTGCTGTAACTGTATGTGCTTATGAGAACTCGGCCAGTGCGGCTGTCAGACTGCAGGGTGCTGGTGCTGGGGTCGGCCTTCCGTCTTGGGTTTCAAGCGGCTCCTCTCCTCGTCTGAGAAATGACATGCCGGGGAGTGTGCAGCCCAGTGGGGAGCCCTTGTTAGTGTGCACGAGCCCCTGGCTCCATCCCAGGGTGACCTCCAAAGATAAAATAAAAAGATCGGTTACATGCGGGGCTCCCTCACTCCCTCCGCTGACCCCGGTGCTCCTGGCCCTGCCTCGTGCCCCACCTGGGTGGTCGGGCCTGGGCGCCTGCCAGTCTGGCCGACGGAAGGCGCCTGGGCAGGGCAGGCTGTGCATCCTAGGTCTTTAAGTGATGCTGCCTCCTAGACTCATCATAGGTGTGTGTTTTGGACTCTGGTTTGAGAAACACCTTTAGAGAATGTAGTGTAGAAGTTCGTCTAAGCAAATGCCTCATTGGGCCAAACTTGCTTAGCTTGGAAGCTTTGCAGATCTAGCTGTGGGACCCTGCTGGGGAGTGGCTCTGCGCAGCTTGAGCTGCCGTGGCGGAGGTGGTAGCCCTTGGTGCTGTGGGCGGCAGCCCTCATGCTGGACTCCCCAAGGCCCTAGCCTCTGCTCAGGGTGATGCCCGGCTTCCTGCCGTCTTCCCCGTCTTTCTCCCCTGTCTGCCCCTTCCGATCGGAGCAGCCTGCAGCCCTGCAGACTTGGCCTCGGCCCTCCGCCGGGAGCTCCGTCTACACGGAGACCTCCTGCGCCCCTTGGATGCCATGGCTACTGCTGAGCTCACCTCCCACCATGCGTGGTCGCGTCCAGGTCTGTGGAGCTGCTGCATCCTTGGCTAGATGCTGCTTGCCCGGCTCATCCACAAAGATCCTCTGCTTAGACTGGACGTGGGGTTTTACAGTCCTCACAGCCACGTGCAGAGCGGACGGTTAGGGCCGTGACACGATGCCCTCCGCTTTCATCCATGAGCACTGGCTCTGTGCCATGAGGATGAGTCTCTGAAAGGAATCCAGCCAGAGACTCCCCCAGAAAGGGAGGGGAAATAAGTACCTTAGAAGGAGAGACGACACGTCTATTAAGTAATTACTTGAGTCTGAGTTTTTCAAGTAACCAGTTGCATCGTGAACATTGCAAACACCAAAATAATTGCCCCTCTGGAGGGTGGGTGGTCCCGGGCTCTCCATTTCAGGAAGCTCGAGCGCAGGGCAGAGCCACTCTTCCTCTCCTCCCACGGTCTTGCCAACCAACCTGTCTCCGCACCTGTGGCCCTCCCCCCGCCTCCTGCTGCTGTCACCACCTGTCTCAAGCAGCGAGTGTCTCTTTTTATTGCCTTTTTCTGAGCCATTCTCCTTTAGGACAGGAGGATCTTGTACACCTGCAGCTCATAGGTCACAGCCTTGCTCGTGGCTCTTTCTTGCTCTCTCAAGTCCTGGAGGTAGAAAGCAGGCTGCTTACCGTGAGCTGCAGGACCCTTTGGGACTGGCCCTTCCTGGTTTACACTGCTTCCAACGAACTATGTTTCCTTCACTTTCTGAAATGCGCCAATTTCTCTTCTTCCTTAAGTTTTTTGCTTTGTTTTTTTTTTTTTTTTTAACCTATTTATCCTCCTAGTCTCAGTCCAGTTGGTACTTCTTGGAAGAAGCCTTCCCTGGCCTCCCCTACAGCCCTGGTCTGAGACTGGCCCTGTTGTGTGACTGTGTGGCACCCAGGTGCGTGTTAGGGATGTGGGTGGGTAGGTGGGTGAGTGGGTGGACTTGGCCTCTGTTGTTCTGTGATTGAGCCCAGGATCCTCACCCTGAGCCGCATCCCAGCTACTGGGGTGCTGGGATTACAGGCACGGACCACCAAGCCTCGCTGCGTGTGAGTTCCTCATCTGATCTGCACAAGGTTTGACGCCGTATGTATTCATTTGGCCCTGTGCAGTCAGCACTGGAAACACTGTCTGCCAGTAGTTAACCTGCTGGGGCTCTGATTTTCTCCTTTCTCTTCCTGCCAGGTTAAAAGTTCTCGAGGACAGACTCTGGTTTTACCTGTGCTCCTGGCCAGAAGCGCTCAGGCCTGAGGGAGGGAGTGAGCCCGTGAGGCTCTGCATTCAGTGACCTTTGCCCTTACACTTCTTCCTTCCTTGAGCAGGCGCAGCGTGAGGCCCACATGGTGAGACACACGTGACAGGCCGCACCGTGAGGCAGCACTGAGAGGTGGAGCGGGGAGCAGGTCTGGACAGAGCCGCTGAGCTTGAGTGCTGTCTCCCCGAGGGTGCGGAAGGATCTTGGGGTGAGCAGCAGTGCGAGAGCAGAAGTCAGGAGACGGCGTAGTGGGGTGTTTCTGCAGATTTGCTCACCTTTGAACCTGCTCCGTAGGACATCAGTTTATAATTTGGAAAAACAAGCTTTCAGTTTTGTTTGTTTTCATTTTCCAAGTGAAGATGTCAGGCAAAGACAACTCACTGAGGGAATGATTAGTCCAGGAGGCATGGCCTGCTTCCGGCTCTCACCGCAGAGTGAGCTGCTGGGTCGGATTCGCAGCGTCAAGACCCAGGGCTGCTCTCCGGAACCCGCAGGCCTCCTGCTCTCTGCGCCCCGGACCAGAGCCTGGCAGCGGGGAGAGGCTGTTGAATTACTAGACAAGGAGGCCGGTGTCTGAGGCCTGCTCTTAGTGCGGTTCCGAGGAGGAAGGAGCTGCGCAGACTCTCCTCTGACAACAGGGCTCTGCCCAGCCCCGGGCAGAGAGGTGCTGACCCACTGGACCGGTCCAGGCCCCGCCGCCCATGGGCTCCTGCGGGGGAAGGAGGGGTGATGACGAGAGGCCCCACAGCCAAGGGGCAGAGAGGTCCTGGTGAAAGGGAGCACGGCGTAGCCTTCTCTCTGCCGCCCCCGGGGAGCTCCTCGGATGGGATTCGTCTTGGGGGGGCCTGGCAGGACCCTGGTGGAACGAGCCTCGGCGTAGGTGACTGCGTGTAAGAAGCACAGGGACAGGAACCAGGCTAGATTGTGGTTACCAAATACAAAGCTCGGACGTAGTTACGCTGCTGGAACCTGCCCTGCTGGTGTAAGGGATCCCGGTACGTGGGGGGGGGGGGGGGGCGATGGCCAGTCCGCTTGGCGTTTTGGGGCTTCAAGTTAATGGCACGTAGGACATTCAGGAAAGTTGAGCTAGCAGCACTTTTAAAATGATGTTTAGACCACGTGCTTTTAATATAAAAGTGTCTTCCATAAAACTTACATTTGAAAGGAGCTCTTCTAACCTCACAATGATGGCATAAATGCAAGTGTCTCCAAGTTGTCGCTTTTAGGAATTCATCACCACAGGGCTCTACTGCAGTGGTCATCAAAGGTTCGGCGGTGAGTCAGTCTGATGTGAATCAGTTTCTAGCTGGGCACGGTGGCTCCCGCCTGTCATCCCAGGACTCCACTCAGGAGGCAGAGGCAGGAGGATTGCTGAGTTCGAGCCTTGCCTGGGCTACATAGTGAGCTCAGGGCCAGCCTGAACTACAAAGTGAGACCCTGTCTCAAAGAAAAAAAAAAGGGGCCGGAGGGTTAGCTCAGTGGTTCCGGTGCCTGCCTTGCAAGCTCAAGGACCTGAGTTCAATCCCTGGTAACCACATATAATGCTGGGCGTGGTGGCTCACGCCTGTAATCCCAACACTCGGGAGGCAGAGACGGGAGGATTGCTGAGTTCGCAGCAGCTTGCCTGGGCACCATAGTGAGCTCAGGGCCAGCCTGAACTACAAAGCGAGACCCTGTCTCCAAAAAGCAAAAAAAAATACAGCTGCACCATGCCTGCCTTGGAAGCACAATGCCCCAAGTTCCATGCGCAGTACTGGAAAAAAAAAAAAAATACAGCTGCAAACACATTTGGAATGACCACCTTTGGGTTACAAACTTTGTGTACTTCTACCTTTCCCTCAGGAAATTCTGCTTCATATGGTGGTGGTGGTTGTTGTTTTGTTTTGTTTTTTAACTTTAAGAGTGTCTGTGTCCCTGTAAGTTTCCTTTAGGTAATTATGAGTTTAAAAAAAAAAAAATCTTAACTGAAAAAAACTGAAAGACTTGAGTTCCTGAAGTGTTCAATGTGAGTTCAGTGAAGACCTTGTTCCCAGGCTCTGAAGAGGAATTGAAAGGCCAGCAAAATGCCCCAAGGGTGACAAGACGAGCCCACAGCCTCAGTTTCCAGGACTGTCTCCCAGCCCTGGCATTCCGGAGCCTGGCAGGTGGTCCCAGGTGGGCAGCTGAGCTCCTGGGCAGAGGCAGCTCTCCCCGTGGTGCTCCCAGCACCACGATCACATCTTCTCGTGTTCTCTCTGTGCTTTCTGATTTAGGGGAGAAGAAGGAAGTAGTTAGTGACTGCCCTGTGGTGTTTTCTGCTGCTCGAACACTTAAGACACATAGAAACGGTGGCGATTGGATTTTCATTCTTAATGGAAGGGTGATTTGACATCACTGCAGCAACCAATGAACACCTTAAACTGGCTTTCCTCGGTAATCTCATATTCCAGAGGATCTGTTTGTCATTTTGCCTTCTGTGAGATGTCTGTGCCAGAATTGGAAAATTAACCCTGAACATGTTAGCCTAGAATATACCAGATAGAGTAAAAATTGGTTGTAGATTGTCTTCAGAGTAAAAGTTCAATCTGAGCTATAGTACATGTAACCAAGGTAGTGTCTTCCTTCTAGAGTTAGGATTTGAAGTTAATGGCCACGCAACTGGCAATAAAATAGGGGAATTAGGTTGCAGTTGGTTAGTTACATTCTAAAGCAACAACTATGAAACCTGGTTGATGAGCTGGGGTTTAGTTCAGTGGTTTTGGCATCGGCCTTGCAACCACAGGGCCCCAGGTTGGATCCCCACTAACCACACACCACAATCCCAGGCGTGGTGGCTCACGCCCGTAATCCCAGCACATGGAAGGCAGAGGCAGGAGGATTGCTGTGAGTTCGAAGCTAGCCTGCGCCCCATAGTGAGTTCAGGGCAACCCTGAACTACAAAAGCAAGACCATGTCTCAAAAAAAAAAGAAACCTGGTTGATTCTAAAAGTCAAGATCAATATTATAAAGAAAAGTATGAAAAGAATTCAGGCCCATGGCAAATAAAATAAAATCCTTTCTACAAGAAATAGAACTTTTAGGGCTGGGGATTTAGCGCAAACGGTGCCGCACCAACCTTAGATGCACAAGGGCCCGAGTTCAATCCCCAGTACTAAAAAAAAAAAAAAAAGAAATAGAACTTTTATAGATGTGATCTGTAAGATACACACCCCTCGCACCCCCTCCTCCACTGGAGAGTTAGGCCACAGAAAACATTCTTCCTGTTGGCTTTCCACTTTGTAACATAGGAGCTCGAACTCAAAGCTTTGGACAGCTCTAGGGTCCTCTGACCTGGAGCTCCAGCCTTTGGAATTCTTGCGTTTTCATTTTTCCTTGTTTTTCTTGACAATCCTCTTTTATACTCCACAATAAAGGAGAGATGAATTTTACAATTTTCTGTTCCTTTCTTGGTATTGAAGGTAACATTATAACATAACTGTACAGGTCTTGGTTCTCTCCAGTATTTGACCTGTTTGCAGACTACTAATGATGAGAAAACATAAAAAACTAAATTTTAAGTATCACTCCGTCTTGTTAGGAGTGCATTTATCATGACATGCTTACTCACAACAGTAAAGTTTATATTGCCTAAGTAATGTTTAATTTTTTACTAGTTTGTCAGAAGTAAAAATAAAATTTCATATTTGTATCTATAATTAAAGCCCAGTCATACTTGAGTATAGTTTTCCCTTAGCTTTTTCGAAGGATACTGTTGCCTCTGAAGGATTTTCACTTTCTGGCTGTTAACTTTGATTTTGCTGTTGTAGCCAGTAGCTTTGAAACTGCTTCATTGCTTATGTGTTTTGAAGAACTAAGTAAAGGTGGCCATTTAGATTTTCTTTGGGCTGTGAGAGGCCTCGTGGCTCCTCTGGATTTAGGGGTCCAAATCCCCTCAGGGATTAGTGCTCTCTGAAGAGCTCAGTGTAACTCTGAATGGAGATTAAAACTGACAAGAGGTTCTCGGCACATGATGATCTACAGAGTGCTGACCTCTACACCACAAGGACACTCGGTCGTCTGTAGTTGCACCCGAACTTAGCCTATTTTGTGATAATGCTGCCAGTTGGAGTGCTTTGCTCTGAAGACCAGAAATCATCTAGTTCTTTTTGTTTTGCTGCTGTCAAAAAGTCTTTCACTATAGGCGAGGCATGGTAGCATGCTGGGAAGCTGAGGTAGGGTGACCGCCATGGGTTCAAAGCCAGCCTGGGCAATGCTGTGAGTTCAAGACTAGCCCAGACTCTATAGTGAGAGCCTGTCTCAAAAACTACAAAAAAAAAAAAAAAGTCATTCAGCAAATTCTTCCATATCTTTAAGAGCAAGGCTCATGCTCAGAGCCAGAGGCACAAGCATGGTGAGCCCAGGACGTCCCCTGGGAAAGTGGCCACTCTTCCAGGGCTGGCCGGGGACAGCAGTTCCTTCCCATCCACAGACTCGCGTCCTTTTCGAAGACTTCTGACTCGGTCTCCAGATGGGCTGCAGCTTGTGGTGCCCTCTGTCAGGGACTGTCACTCCTTTCCGAGCACTGGAGTCTGATTACCCCCTAAACATTCTCAGGTAGTTTAGGGAAATACTAACAACCTAAAAACTAAACAGACCAACTTTATGGTCCAGCGCTTGCCTTGCAGCCAGTATTAGCAGCACAGGGCACCATGGCCACAGGGTGAGAGTCCACTCTTCTGATGCCCGGGCAGACAGGACAGGACAGGACAGGACAGCCACAGCGGATGCCGTCAGGGCGTGGGGGTGAGTCCCGACCTGGTGTGCCCTGGGAACTCTGCACCACGCACAGCAGGTGTGCACTACGTACACGAGGACCAGAGGACAGTGGTGCTTGCTGGAGCCTCGAGGGAGGAAGGGGGTGGACCTGGTGTTCTCTGGGGACAGAGCTTCGGTCTGGGGAGATGGGGAGGCTCTGGAGATACGGACAGTCGTGGTGGCTGCAGTGCCGTGAGTGTGAGCCGTGGGCTGTGCACTTCATGGACTTTCTAGATGCTGTCGGCTGATACTCTGCTCGGTATCATTGAGATACTGTCTGCACATGCGTGGACTGTCACCTCCTCGAGGACAGGGTCCATGGTCAAGCCTAGGGGAGCGGGCACAGAAGATGCCCAGCGGCCCCACATGGCATCAGGGATAAAGGCAGGATTGGGTACAATGAGAAGACCACGGCAGTTTATTAATCATGTTCGTCAGCCTTAAAACTGGATATGTACATGGTTTTTCCCTGAATAATTGCACTGAGTGACAGGGGCCTCGGACCCCGTGTGCAGCCCCTGCTGGGAGGTGACATCAGGTGCGCCTCAGGACGGAGGAGGAGTGTGAGCCTGTGAGATGAGAGGGTGCATTTCAAACACAGACAGGAAATGTTTCCCTAGGCTCCGTGCAGGAGAGGAAACCAGTCTCATCTGCCTGGGTAACCAAGTGCCAGCCTGGGCCCGTCAGGGCTTTCTGCCTATTGCTCAAGTTGATGCCAACATTCACTAGGGAGGTCCTAGCCTTCTTGAAGCCCTTTCCTGGCTAATTATTAATTGGGCCCATCGCTTCCCTCTGTGAGCTCACTTCCTGTGGAGCATGCCGCTGAGCGTGCTGGGGGGGCACATGCAGCCTGGTGTGCCCAGGACTGAGCACTGTCTCCTGCTCTGGGACCTCGGGCCAGGCAGGTCCTTGCCAGCTTTCCCCCGTCAGGTGGGGCCTGGACAGGCTTCAGTGGTGGGAAGGGTGTGGGGGAGGAAGCTGTTCCCCCCATGCCAGTGAGGACAGGCGTGGGGGGACAGCAGTGCGCCTTCCAGGTCGTGCCCAGTGACCCAGCTCGGAGCCAGTCAGCTGTGCGCTAATCCACCAGTGGGTACAGTGCCCCAGGGTCCAGTCACCTCCTCACAGGGTGGGGTACAGTTTAGATCTCAAGCATAATGGGAAGACAGTGGGCAGAGAGCAGAGTGGCCCTGACTTTCTTCAGGGCCCACATCCATGGATGGCACTGTGTTCATTCAGCTTCAAGCAGCCTTGGGGCTGTACCCGCTGAAGCCACTTGTCTGGTCCTCTAGCTGTGCTCTGTTGAGGAGGGCACAGCAGTGTCCGATTTCACACTGGGCTTAGGTGGACCCTCTGCCCACAGATGAGCTGCTCCCGGAAAGAGGGGACTCAGGAGGAACAGGTACTGTCTGAAAGGGGGGTCGACAGTAGGTGCCCCCTTTTCTGCTAGCTGGTTTGTAAGGCATTTTGAAGCATATCACTGCTTAGATGGTTTTATTTTGAAGGGCAGGTCTAAGATATGTTTGTGAATAAATTCTTCCTTGAATCAAGCAAAAGCAGAAGACTGCTACTGACCAGTGAAAAGAGCCTGTACAGTCGGTTCTGCTGTACGTAGTACGTCCATTTTTAAAACCCTATGCTGTGCAAAGTCATGCAGTAAAAACTGCAAGGCTTCTGGGGAAAAGAAGTTGGGACACAACCCTCAGACGTTGGTCCTGAGGGCTCAGGTCCTGAAGTGGCTCAGGTGCACTGGCTGGGCTCTGCCTGGAGCTACGAAACGCCACATAAAAAATTAAGAT
>PVIC010007976.1:0-49396 GCA_004025085.1 Thryonomys swinderianus | reverse complement strand
AAATCTTATTTCTCTCTATTCAAACACCAGGATCTATCACCAAAAATCTTCAAACCCTTTAATGATATTGAAAGGGAAAGGGTACCACTAGAACCCTTCCTAGAATTTAGAATTACCTCAGTATCAAAGCCAGCAGGGACTCAAACTAAAAAGAGAAGAGAATTACTAGCCAATATCTTTAATGAACACAGATGCAGAAATCTTCAACAAGAAACTTCAACAAGAAACAATGTAGCACATGATCAAAAAAGTTATATATTATGACTACATAAGATTAATTCCAGGTTTGTTCCACTTCACATACACAAATCAATAAATATAATGCACCACATAAACAAAAACAAGGATGGATATCACTGGATCATCTCAACAGAGGCAGAAAAAGCCTTGGATAAAATTCAACATCTCCATACAATAAAAATTGTTAGGAAGATAGTTGTAGAAGGACCTTATCTCAATCTGATAAAAGCAATTTATGATAAACCTGCTGCTGATATGAAGTTAACCAAGGAAAAGCTGAAAGCTCAACAGAGCACTTACAAAATTAGCTGAGAAATCAGGCAACAGAAGGAAATAAAAGGGAAATGTATGGGAAAGGAAAAATTTAAATTTACATTATTTGCAGATAACATGAACCCTTCCTTAGAAAAATCAAAATTTCAATGAAAAGACTCCTAGAATCAATCAAGTTTAAAAGTATAACAGATAAAGAAAAATCAATAGCATTCCTCTATGCCAATTTTAAACTCACCAAGAAAGAAATTAGGAAAATAATAACATCAAGACAAATTGAATGCATAGGAATTAAGTAGGCCACAGAAGTGAAAAATTTCTGCAAAGAAAATGACAATACTCTGAAGTAGGAGATCAAAGAAGGCATCAGAACCTGGAAAGACACCTACGCTGCTTCTGGATAGTCAGAAGCAATATTGTCAAAATGGCCATACTTCCAAAACTGATATGCAGATTTACTGCAGTCCCAATCAGCATACTGACAGCATTCCTCACAGAACTAGAGAAAACAATCCCATAAGGTATATGGAACTAGAATAGACTCAGAACACCAAAAGTAATTCTTGACAAGAAAAGTGAAGCAGTAGGCATTACCATCCTGTACTTAAAGTTACATTACAAAGCTACGATGAGAACATGAGCATGACACTGGCACAGAAGCAGCCAGGTGGGTGAGTGGAACAGAACGCGAGATAAAGAAACCTTTCTAGCCCCATCCAGCAACGTGATCTATGGGAACTGGTCAGACCCCTCATTACATTGGCAAGGGTAAAACTGATAAGAGAGATGAAAACAATAATTTAGAATTCAAAAGAGGCTCCAGAGGGTCAGAGCTCTTATCAGGCTGAGACTTTGACTCGCTGAATCTGCCATTTTTTTAATTGAGTGTGCAGCTTTCCAGGGGGATGCAGGGAACAGCGAAGTGAAAAGCACTGATGAGAACCAAGTATGGTAAGAAACAGTGTTTTTGCATAAACATTCCAGTGATTATTAAGAAACATGTTTATCACGCACTTAACATTGTCTTCTATCAAATTTTGTGGAAGAGTCAAAGCATCCTCAATTGAAAAGTTATCTTGCTTTCTGAGGCATCAGGATGTCACAGATTATTGAGACTTTCACTATGCTCAGTGGCAAGGGGAGTTCTATTTCTACTTGCCAACTGTAGCTCATCAGGGAAGACATACAGACTTAAGATAGACTCAGACCTTTAATACAGGAAACCAACATATGGACCTACAGCTCACTTAGGATGATCTCCATCACTGCTATCTGACAAAGGAGGAATGATAGCTTCTTTAAAAAATGGAGCTGGGAAAACTGGCTTCCCACATGCAGTACAATGAATGAGACTCATATCTCTCCCCATATACTAAACTTTAAAAAAGAATGGATCAAAGATCTAAATGACAAAGCAGAAATACTTAATATACTAGAAGATAAAACAGTAAAACCCTTAAAGACATGAGCATAGACAAGGACTCTCTGAAGAGACTGTAATTGTATAAGAAATGGCATTAATAATCAACAAATGGGATTATATCACATTCAAAATCTGTGCAACAAAGAAAAAATTAATGTGAGACACAACTTTACAATGAGAAAAATATTTGCGAACTATTTCTGTGATAGAAGATTAGTATTTGGATTAAAGACTCAAAAATATTACACAAGCCAAAAATTAAGATAATTGAATAAAAAATGGGCAAACAAAATTAATAGACACTTTTCAGAAGAAGTAGAAATCGCCAATAAATACATCAAAAGAGTATTTAACATCTCTAGCCATTTGGGAAAATGCAAATTAAAACAACACTGAGAATCCATCTTTCTCTAGAAAGAGTAGCTGTCATCAAGAAATAGAATAACAAATGCTGGTGAAGCCTTAGAGGAAAAGGATCCTTTCTACATCATGGCTGGGATTGTAAACTAGTAGGACTACTATTTGACTCAGCTAATTTCCTTCTAGATCCCTCCCTCAAAGAATTAAAGGGATAACATTACAGCAAGACATACATTCCATGTTTACAACATCCTAATTGCTAACACCTGCATTTTGAAAGTGGTTTATATGTCCATCAGCAGATGAATGGATAAAGACAATGCAGTATTTACAAACAATGGGAAACTATTGTGCCACAGGAAAGATCACTTGAGTCACTGGTGGGGAAACAGATGTACTCTGAGTTCATAATCTTAAATAGAATAAATCAATGCACAAGCTAAATGCCTCGTAGTTTCTCTTATACAAGAAACACAAAACAAATAAATAACAAAGAAAGGTAGATAATAGAAAATACAAGGATAGATCTTTTGCAAAGCTAGGAAGACCAAGAGTTGGAAGTATGAGAAAGTAGCGGATGGAAAGGGCATAAAAAAGTAAGATGTGGGGACTGGAGGGTTAGCTCAGTGGTTCCGGCGCCTGCCTCGCAAGCTCAAGGTCCTGAGTTCGATCCCCGCTAACCACATATAATGCTGGGCGTGGAGACACGCCCACCAACAATCAACACCGCATACCACAATGCCGGACGTGGTGGCTCACGCCTGTAATCCCAGCACTTGGGAGGCAGAGACAGGAGGATTGCTGAGTTCGCAGCAGCTTGCCTGGGCACCATAGTGAGCTCAGGGCCAGCCTGAACTACAAAGCGAGACCCTGTCTCAAAAGCAAGTAAGATGTGTTCCAACTTCCCGTGAGGAATTTAAACATTATGTAGTGGAAAGTACATGAGTAAATTTTTTTTAAAAAAATGAAGAAATGCCTCACAGATTAGTAAAGCACACTTCTAGATGAGTCTGTAATTTTTGACCCGTAGCCCAGCAAACGGAGGTGGGAAGAGCTAACATGGATGTGAATGATATAAACCCCTAGACATACCTTGGATGGAGTCAAAATGGGAAAGAAGGAAGTGTACCTGTTTGGATAAGCTCCACTGTTGTCCAAGAAACTCTTGTCTCTTCAGCGTTCGGGAGGAAATTTGCACTGGTGCCTCTCCAGTGAACTTCCTGGCCATCACCTCTGGAGAAGTGCTGCCTCGCTGCTCCTGCTGATCTTGTCTCACCATTTCCATCGTCTCAGGTGGAGCAGCTTCTGGATCCATTGGGGTGCCTTGAGGTCTCCAGCATGGAGATGGCCGTTATGGACACTCATGCGTCCTTGTTCTCTCCTTTGGGGTGAAATGACCAGAAGTGCTACCAGAGGTTCCTGTCCCCTTTGATTGTGTATTGAAAAGATTCACCTGAAGCCTTGAGCTATCATCAGTTTTTTTTTTTCCAATTTTTTGTTGTTGTTGTTGTTGTTACATAACCAGGCTAGTTTGTTTCCTTTCCTCGTCTCTAGAAGAACGACAATGCCAAGCAAAAGTTTCACTAATTCTTCATGGTAGTTTAGACTTTGGGGATTTGGTTCTTTGGGTCTACTTTCTTCCAGCACACTGCTAGAGCTCAGCCCCTGGGTGAGAAGGCCCTTTCTGGAGCACTTGACACGTCATCCCCAGTCCCAGTGCAAGAACTGAAAGAATTAGAGCGTTCTGTAGATTTCAGTGCACAGTGCCCTACCAGAGAAAACACGTGCACACACAGTGTAAAGACAGGGTATCTTGACTAAGAAACCAGTGTCAATTACTGACATACAGAGCCCCTTTATGATTAGTTTCCAATCAGTCTATGAGTCAAAAAAAAAAAAAGAATACAATATTACTTTTCTGGCTCTTGGATGCATCTACTAAAAATTTCATCCAAACTGATTCCACAGTGCAACTCTGTATCCCTGCTGCTTAGTGACATCAGTTCCACCTAAATCTCTGATGATCATAATGCAGAGAAAAAGAACCACATGCCATTTGTGAGGATCCTGAATTTTGAAATTTTTCTTTCAATCATGTCATGCCTTTATTAAGTATAATCCTAATTTTACCAATGATAAACTCATATACATCTCTGTAGGATTACTTACTTTGTCTTTTGGAAATATAATTTAATGAACATCTTTCTAGTACTCATTTTAGGCCAACATTTGTTGCTGGTGGATTCCTCTGTGATATTAGCAAGCTCTATGTTACTGGCATGAACGATCCAAGAACCATAGAGATATACATCACTAGGGAAAGAAAAGAGGGTTACAAAGTTGTGAACATGACTTACACAGGATCTTCTCAGGCCAGAACCTATAAAGGAAATGGCAACAGGTTGAAATAAACACAAAAAATTTCATGATGACTTCACTTGTTTCCTTTGAGTGTCTGTATCCCAGGATGCTCAACATAATTCACCAACTACTCTTTTATGACACTTAATAAAACTAGGTACTCTGACAAGGACTAAGAAGGATATTATTTAATTTTTGTTAAATTCTAATGAGGTTTAAGAGGTCAAGAAAGCTGCCCATGTTACATAAGCAGCAAAGAAATGGGGCCAATTATCAATCCCATCTCTGCCTGTCCATAAAATGTAATCCATAAGTCACTAGTTTGTACCTGATTAATAGTATGGGAATTGAGAAGTGATATCCTCTCATAATGGAGTTGGCCCAAGCTTCACTGAAGTTTAGAACTCATTTTACTCCAGTAGGAAGGTAGCTAATAAGGAAAAGCAAATGGAAATTCAAGTCATCCTTGGGTCAAATTGACATGGTAACCCCCAAAGGAAGCTGTACAGAGAATGAGGATGTCTAGAATATGACTCTGGCATATCTTGGCCAACTGGTTTTGTACTACCACAGTTGGTGCTTTCAAATTTAGTGGTGTGGTCAAGATTATTTCAGAAGTAGGCCAGAAGTAGTGTTCTGGATGTCTTGTGATGATTCTGTGAAGCAACTCATTAGGACTAGAGTTGGGAGTTAAATATGCTTAAAGTTAAAATTCTCTTTCCACTGTTCACATTTGGAAGCTCAGTTAGTTTCCTATGCATTGTGAGTGAAAAAAAAAAAAGGCTACCTGCTCTCAAACAAAATAGACTTTTGAATTTTTTGACACCTGCCAATGTTGGCCTTTTTCCTTCACTTCTGTGATTCCCCTCCTGTGAGTAAGGAGGTTCTGCTCCAGCCCAATGTCCCAGGGTACTCAGGACTCAGGGGCTCTCCAAGTGAGTGGTTTTCAGCCCCCATACTGGGGTCTTTTTGAGTACCTTGCATTTTATCAATACCCTATTTTACAATTCATTCCTAAAAAGACCCTGTTATCTTCTTCCAAATAAGTAAGCCGTCAAGGTCTTTATTAGACAAGCTTTTGACTCATGCATTATGAAAGTCTGTGATTTCTGTGCCTTTCTGGAGTTTGTCTTCAGGTGAAGGGCTGCATTCATTGCTCTGCACTCTGCTCACAGAAGTCAAATGAAACAATGAGTTACACACATTTCAGTCCTCAGTTCCCCGATTTCTCCCTTGAGTGACTTCCAGATTCTCTAGGAGATGCTCTCCTATCTTTGTTATTTATATACATTTATTCTGCCAATTTGGCCTAGAACATCCTGAGTATTGATCACTGTTTGATATACTATTTTAAGCCTACCAGTTTCAGAAAACAATTTGAGAGCAAGAATCTCATTACGATCAACATATATCTTTTAAATTCTCATTATACCTCAAACACTGAGCTAGGTGCTGGGCATACAGAAGGGCTTAAGATGTGATGTCTTCCTTTCCTGGGTGAACAGAAGCATTAAAGAGATAAATGAATAGCACCATGGCACATCATGTGCTTGTAGAAGTAGTGCTGATGGCAATTCACAGCCAAAGGCTGGCAGGGAGGGTATGACTAAGAGCACAGGAGTGGAAGAGACTAAGATGAGTCCAGTGGATCCAGACTGTGTTTAGGTTCCTGGAGATTTCTCAGCAATCACAAATTCAATAAACACAGTAAGCTAGCAAGAGGCAAGAGGAGGTAGTGAGGAACTTTCATTGCAGGCCATCACTATAAACAAAATCTTAAAAGATGATATATAATTGTATGTGAGACACAAAGAAATATTAAGTGTAAACAGAAGATTTGTCAGGTCAGTGGCTCAAGGTAAACCTGAAGAGAGAGACTTGGTAGCATTTGTTAAGGGCCATGTTTCTCCAGCTCACCACAGCTTGTGGCAAGGCGATTGTGTCATTATTTGTTAGCCACTTTATTTTAGCACTTTATGTTAAATAAAAAAGACCTGGTATGGCAGCATGGTACTGAATGGTTTGCCAGGGTTTTGTTCTCTCATTTACTTTCTCTCATGCATATCCTTATAAGCTTTTAACATTGGTATTAATTTCATAGTTGGACATTATTAAAATCTCTGTTAAGAAGTTGGCATACCCAGACTTTTGCTGCTGAGTGGATGAAGACCACCAGTGAAAAGGTAATTTATCACTGTATGACAGACCAACAGGAATGAAGAGCCAAAGGAATTTCAAAGGCTTTAGATTACTGTCACATTCCAGTTATGCTCTCACTTTTCTGGAATGACTTTAGAAATATAAGCCTCCCTTCTATGCAGTGGATCTTCCTTCCCATTCAGGGTAGGCACAGATCTATCGTTTTCCTTTGCAGTCATTCCCATACTTTCTGGCTCATGAGTCCCCTGGGAAAGAACACGGACATGAAGTCTGGGCTGTGCTCTGCACGCAGCTTGTAACAGTCAGGGAAAAGCCCTCGAGCCCAGTGTTCTCGAATTGTCCCAGTGGCTCTGTCCTAACCTCTTTAGCAGAGGTGCTGGTCTCCTCACAGTAGAAAGAGGAAAGAGGCAACAACTGGACACTGAGCCTTGTCAAAGCAACAGCTGGTCTTCGCCCCAGCCTCAGCAGGCTTTCTTCGGGCTCTCTGGCTGCACAGTCAGACTGGAAAGTTCCTCCCGGATGCCCATCTGTTTTCCCCTCTCCAGGTGGGAATTTGCAGAGATGTTTCAGAGAACTTCTCCACACGGGGTCTGGCCTCTGGAAGGGGTAAATGCTCTCACACATTTACACACATGGCAGTTAAACACATCTCATGGACGGGGAGGCAACATCCAGTCTTCAGAATTAATATTCACATGGGCGCTTTCTAGGAGAGAACAGATGTTCGCAGTGCCTTACAAACCGGTTGTATTTGTAATGGGATCTGATCCAGCAGCTGATAGGAAAGTAAGAAGGATGATCTACTTAACATTAATTCTCTTAAATCCACTGCTATTAAATTAATCTAATTGTTAAGGTACTTAGTGATGCACAGGAAACTCAAATTATAATTATATTTTCAATATGTACAGACCTGCTGTGTTTTACAGATTCTAATGATTAGGAGAAATCGAGTTTATGTTTCAATTTTGATATTTAGAAACATTAGTTTAGAGATGTTAAGAGGTAAATGTATTGAAATGCAATATGTGTAATGACTGGGAGGAGATATTTTAAATATCTCATATTTACTGGGTTTTTAACTACTATGTGCAAAATTTTGCTTGTTTGTGTCATTCTTTTCCTCTGTGTCTTGCCTTAGCTGTGAAGTTGGAGATTCTATGACTGACAGATGACTCAATTCCTAGAAGGCTTACTTTCTTCCCTTGAAAAATGAATGTAATAAGGATACTGACCTCATGTGATCTAGAAAGGAAAAAAAACTCAAATATCAGCACATATGAAAATCAGACAGATTTTCAGATCCCATCTTCAGAGCTTCTGACCTAGTGGATCTGGGGACGTGTTAAAATGTGCATTTCTGGCCAACTCCATGATGAAACCATTGGTTGATACTGCAGTTTGAGAACACAGTGCTGTTTTTAAATGTCTCCTACATGTGAGACTCCTTATACAGCACTGAAACGATAAAGGCTGTGAGCACGGTAAAGACCAGCTGACAAAGTAAACCCACTGAAGATACCCAGAGGACACCAGTTTTCTTCCTTTTAGACTTTGTCCACAAACGGGGAAGGAAGCTTAATGAGTCAGTGCTTTTTGTCTGTTCAAATGAAATACTCAATGGAAAAGGTCAGATCTCTTTGTGGTTACAGGCAGAGAGAATTACCTAAGCAGCCTCATTACAGACAATTAGCTCAGAGGCCTGGAAGCAGACCAAAGAGCTAGAAGAAGAGCCGGGGGTGGGGGCGCTCCTGATGCCTCAAGACAAGGACTGTATGCCAATCTGAATCCCCAGGTGCTTACTTAGCTCTAGTCGCATGGACATGTTCCAGGTCTGGCAGGGACTTCAGGGAGCCAGAGTCCTTCCAGTATTAAAAAACAGAAAAAGAAAGTTAAAAGAAAAGCAATTTTAATATTAAGTTAATGATTATGACAATTATAATTGATATTAAAGAGGAAAACATAGTACCCACAAATGTTACACTGCTAAGTAGGACTACTAGTTTAATTTGCCTTATTGTTCATTGTAAATAAAGTAACTGCTATATAGTTGATGACTATGTGATGTTAATAAACATAGGGTTATCATGTTTTCTACCTCTGATCAGTGGCAGTTATTTGCATGAGAAGGTATCCTTCCCTCTCTGTGTGAGCAAAGGCCCAGCTGCTGCTGGTGCCGTGGTAGCCTTTTGGGTTAGAGCCCTTGAATGACACCACTGAATGTGTCTAGTATCCACCAGCCTTGAAATAATTTGCTTTTTAGTGACTCTAGTTTTGTTTTAGAAATTAATTTATAAGCCTATGAAGAGACCGGCGATTTCTCTTTCTGAGTGTATTGCAAGGACAAATGAGGAAGTCATAAAAATTAGGTGAGAATTATTTTAACATAAACGTTATAGATGTTTATCATGTGAAAAGGAATGTGTACTTGGAAAACTCTATTTTGCAGTACCGTAGACCCTAACGTCCCTTATCTGATTATAATTTAAGGTATCAGGCATCTGGTAGGCACATCCTGTATGCAATAAATTAGAGAGATTTTAAAAGTAGAATATGGAAATCTCCTGTCAGAGGTAAGATAAATGCATGGAAAGGTGTAGACCAAAAGGCTATGCACAGATGGGTTTGTAGAAGAAAGCATGAAGTTTCTGATTTGTCAAGAGAATAAGTGCTGTAAATTTTTCCCCAGACAGGAGTTTGATTAAGCTGAGTGACCATTTTGTCCAGTTTTCCCCTTTTATGATGCACAGCAGTCATGGAGGCCCAGAGTTCCACTAGTGGAGTGCAAAAGAGAGCGCAGAGAACAAAAAAGGACCAGTAGGTAAGCACGGGGGAGGCAGCACTCTCTTCTAAACAACCCAGCTGATGGTATCACCCACTTTGACTATGAAAGAGTTTGAGAATAGAAGGGAAAACACTCTGTAGGGAGACAGGACCATGACCACATCTGTTACTCTCAAGAGGTGGACACTTCTGCCATATGCTGTTGGACCTCCCTACCCTTCTCCAGTTGGAGCATATTTCTGTGAAATGTCATGATGCTTCAGACATGGTGTTCATGTGACTTTTCTACATGTAGGTGGGAACTGAAGAAAGTATGTGTGTGCACAGGAGAAAGACAAGGCATCCTAAAGTGCTTTAGAGGGCTGGATATTTAATGGGAGAGGCTGTGCTTGTTAAGCTCTTCCATCGAGCTTGCTGTTCCAGTGTCACCAACACCCAGCGACACTGACACTGAGCTGCTGCATGGGGTGCACGAATAGAGGCACCTTCGGGGACCCACAGCCTGTTCTGTCAGGCTGGCTTTTGTCTAGGATGAATCTGGAGAGAGGCAGCTTCCAAAGAAGGTTTGGATCCTGTTTCTGTCTCTGTGGTGGGACGCTCACCAATGGCTCAGCATTCTTCCACACTCCCTCCCTTGCTCCAGATAATGTGCTAAATTCTCTTTGAAGATAGATTTGTCACTGAATGAGTAATTTCTGAAACAATTAGATGACAACTCAGTAAATGGCTTTGTCAATTTTATTTAATGGAAAGCCAAATTATATGTAAGAAAATGCAAAAATCTCTCTTTGTATGACGTTCTGGAGAGGTTTCAAAAATAACTGCATGCTTACAAAATTTTTTGAGATATTTAAATCTGCAAAAGCAATAGTAACATCTTATACAACATTTTCCAGAAATTTAAAGCCTGATACATTGCTTTATTTAAATGTAAAGATGAGAGTGAAAAATCGTTTTTAAGAAATGTGATCCTAGTATTTAAACTAGTGTTGATAATAGTATTTAATACATTCATAAGATATATATATACATATATACATATATATGTACATATATATGCATACATATACACAGGTTAGCTTTTAAAGATATATGTGTAAATAATTGTAAATTATATGCATTTGTACTTATAAATGTAAATATATTTTCTGTATATATTTAAATATAAATAAATACAGATGCCATATCTATCTACATATATACATACATATATATGTAGATGTGTATTTAAATCCCAGCATAGTTCCTCTTGATTTCTCTTTAACTAGGAGTTCTGATTTTTTTAAAATTCATTACCTTCTTGACAGTTATTTGAACATTTAGAAAATTTGGGGCCATTGATTTTGTATTACAGCATTGATCTTGGAGTTAGGTATGACAATAATTGGTACATGCAAAGGAGGTCAGTTATTACAATGATATATTAGTAATTGTCATTGTGTTCATGGGGTGTGAAGAACAAAGAGAGATGGCACAGTACTTTGTTTGGCCCCGTTCCTGTCCCCTTGGGTGCTGGTGACAATTCCGAGTCATGGTGTAAAACAGTAGTAACCAAGCTGTGCTCTAGGACAGACACCTGGTGAATCAGGGACATGGAAACTTCAGTAGATAACTTTTGTTCTCATGAAATTCATGTTAGTGAGGATTGGCAGCAGGTCTGCCAATCATTACCTGTCACTATTTGATGAGGTTCCAGTGGATTTTGATTTTTGCTTTGTCAATTGTGTGGACCCATCCTTCATGCCTATAAGAAATAATAGTATTAGCAATACTCACTATCTATTAAGGGTCACTTTTGTGCTAAGCAACTTTGAGGACTCAGTTCTGAAAAGATTATTCCATGGAAAGGTGAGAAGCCTCAGGGATCCTGGAGTTCATCATGCTCTTGGCTTCAGGATGTGTTACTGGGTTGAGATTTCAAAAGGAAGCACTCGAACCTAATGCCCTTCTTCTCTTCACTACATGAGATATATTCATAGTAAATGAAACAGCAATTAACACAAAGGCAACTATATCTGCAGTCTTATTTGAGAATGCAACAATCACAATTCTTGAAGCCAATATTATTTCTATCCTTCTTCTAATCAGTGTGACCTCCGGTGAAGGGATGCATTGTGGATTTGTTGAGAGCATTGCTCCAGTGGTCAATGATCTGTGTGATTATGATATTAAAACAAAGAAAAGAAAACCAAATACACTCGTGCATTCTAAATATAATTGGGCCCTTCTTATCACAGTGTGTGTGTGTGTGGTGAACCGGATACTAATGAGGATCATCAATTCTGAATTCACTACTTTCCACTTTGAACCCCTTTCATTTACCCAACAAGGCTCACTGCTGGCACTAACCTGTGACTGTGCCCCACGGATTTAGATAAGAAGATGATGGGAGAAGGAGGATTTGTGATTCAAACCGGAGGAGGATTATTTTGTTTCATTGGAATCCTTTTTAATTTAAGAGTACTTAATAAAGCTCTCCTTTATGAACAGATTTGGACCATATACTTGGGATTTAGATAAGTCTGAGTTTGAATCTCTGCTTCTTACCAACAGTATCACTCTGAGTAGCATTTTTATGCTTGATCCTTAGAGGTCACATCTGCAACAAATTTGTAAAACTTGCATCTGAATGATGTAAGAATTCATGAGGTGACCTAGGCAGAATCCTAGTGTCCCTGACATTTAAGGAATACTCGAATGAACAATGTTTGAATCTTATTTGAACAAAACTTAATGCTGGCCAAAATCATCAGAATCTCAAAAACACTTTTCTTCAAATGTAAGATGCTATCTACTTTGAAAAAAAAAAACCTGCTCCTGCTTCCAGGTGTATTTTCCTGGGCTGGTGGTATTTTCACATGAAGTCTGCTTATAGAAAAAGATGGTAGGGTCTTTGTGACTCCTGAATAGATACACATTTCTCCTGTTGGGATGATGCTATTCAACCCGCCCCTGGGGTGAACGAAGAATCTACCTTTCTTCTGGCTAAACACAGGTTGCTAAAATAACATGGCAGAGGATTTAAGTCTGTCTATAAACAAGGTTAATCACCATGAGGGCCAGGAATTTAACCAGAAGCAGATTTTAAGCCACTGGCATTTTATTTAAGTCAATGTCCAGAAAAACAGTTCAAGCATAGTTTTAAAATAAGACCTGGGAACACTGGGGATGATAAAATGGTATACTGGGCTTCTTGCTGGAGGCTAAAGTCTGAAGAATCTTATCAGCACCTCTTCTTGCAATGATAGGTGATAGCAGTCATCATGTGTTCCATTTCAGGTTGATGAGTCAGAGGGAATGAGTCAAGACACTGACTTCTGATCATTTTCAGGAGCAGACTCCTCTTTTACGATTTGTTCATGTCTGACACTGATTCCTCAACCACTTCCCACTAAATAAAAATATTACGTATCAAAGATTTTATAAAAATAAACATTGTCACTAAAAGGGTCAAGTAATCCTAAGTGTTTGCCATGATATAGGAGACAGATGCTAAAAGAAGGAGGCAAGTTAGCCTGTAGACTGCAGGGAAGTAACAAAGTTTGTACACAGCTGGGCACAAGCATAAGGACTCTGGAAAAGTCTGCAAAGAATTGAAAGCATTAGATTTAGAAATTTCAAAGATTTTTAAAGAAATTTTTAAATTTTCAATTGTGCCACAAGAACAACTATCATAACTTAAAAGTAAGGAATCAATGCCAAGTTCTGATTCTTCATTATTGCTGAAGCACATGTTCAAGGGTACTTATCCTGTTTACCGCTCTCACTGTATCTTATTCAGATGCATTTACCCAGGTCTGACACAGTGCAGATACTCTGTAAATACTTGGTTAAATAATTAAGTGTCATGTCATTTTCAATAAACAATAGCTGAACATATAACGTGGTAAATCACAAAACTGAGTGGCACAAAATAGGATGTATTGTCCTTTCACAGAACAAGATATAACAGAAACATCATCAGTTTGACTACAATTCTGGATTTGTGTAGGAGACATAAGAGATCAGTCTGGTTGAGTTTGGCTGTTGAAATTTCTCAGTTTGTTCATGAAAATTCTTGTTTCTATCTGTCTTTCCAATGTTAACTGTAATCGTCATTTTTTATCAAAAATATCTTAGTTTTATAATAAATTGTGTGATCTACGTCTTGCTAAGGACCATCAGGTCACAATGAGAAAATTATAATTAATTCACCAAGAAAGCAAATTAAGAAGCATTGCCTTTTGAATGTGTGCTAGTAGAAGATGAGGAATGATATTAGTTGATGTTAGATGATCCTCGCCCTGATGCTAATTCAGACACTAGTGAGCAATTTTTTTTAAAAAATTAAGTATGATGAAAGAGCTACTAATGGATGAAACTTTTGTCTTAAGCCTTTGATGGATTCATAGATTTGTGGGATTTGTGTACCATGGCAGTGAATGAGTGCTAGTGTATGAAAGCCCTAACTTTTAAGAAATTCCTGTAGGTAGCTTGTGAAGATAAACAAAAAGGTGCTCATTTGCTTCCACAAAGTTTTATTAAGACAGAACTAGTCTTTCTGGGGAAAGATGCCCTCACGACCATAGATAAACAAATACTAGAAGAATATAAGAATTGATCTTAAAGACTCAAAGAAGCAAAGTCACCCTTCAATAGAACTGTAGATGGAGGCTGTGAGATTAAACACTCTTCTTGTGGTCACTCTTTAACTTGTTCAGAAATGAGTGAGTAAATTGTAGTAAGTTGAACACCATCCCCACTAAATTCATGTAATCCTAGAAGCTCAAAAGCTTACTTTACTTGAAGGAGTTTGCTGATGTAAGAGGTTAATCCAAGATAAACTTATTCTGGAATTAGAGGAAGCTACAAACAGTTATTGATGACTTTATCAGGAAAAGGAGAGGACACAGAAGGCAAAGCCTGGAGTGAGTATCTAGACACCAAGGGATGCCAGTGACTGATGAAGGCTCCAGAAACTAGAAAGAGGTTGGGAGGATTTTCTCTGGGGCTTTCAGAGGGTGCCTGGGTCTGCTATCACTTCAACTTTGGATTCTTGATTCTACAACTGTGAGAGAAGGAGTTTTGACTATTTGTTTTGTCTTAAACCACCCAGTTTGTGCTAGTTTTTGTGACAGCCTTAGGGGAAAAATATACTTGGTTTTCCTGACTTTATGGTTTCTGCTCTGACTTCACATGGAGTCTGAGGTCCTCTGCGGCTGTGTAGGCACTGAACACCGCACACACAGACCAGGTACGATGGCTTCCCATGTTCCTCCAAGCCACCCAGCACAGGGATCCAAGGCTCACTGTGTTTGTTTAAACTTTTGCTCACACTGATGCTTTTGCTAAAAATTCTCATTGAATGTCCCTAATGCTCCCCCCGATTCAACTGAATCTTAAGAGATAATAGTAGCCCCACAGTCATATTCTACTGGTTCATTTGTTTCAAGCAAAAGTGGTCTCTTGGGCATTTCTTTTCCCCTTTCCTATTGTTGGATCAACTCATAATTTGAAACAATTCTCTAGGCTGTGTTGTGGCCTCAGAAGATGTTGTTGTGTGAGTCAGTCTTGTCCATAACACTGAATAGGGTGATTTGGGAAAATGAAGCAGTTTGATTTTTGCCTCTATATCTCTACTTTGCCTGCTATAAAGTAAATATCGATAGCACTTTGTTGACTGCCTGACCAGGCCACCTCATTCTACACTTATAAAACTGAAATGCTCTTGAAAATTACTTTTCCATCATTATAAATTTGACTTGAAAGCCACACAATTGATGTATTTTCTGGAGATTATCTTTTGCCCAACACTCATTAAAGCTGTCCTCATACAGTGCAAATATTCGTAGGAAGAGTGAAATGTCAGCTTCCTAAGTGAGAAGTGACTGTGTAAAATCTCTGGCAGGAAGAAGGTGCCTCCAATATGCTACCTCTGCTAAGTGGGTACAGTTCTGGGGTGAGGGCAATGAATTGGCCGATCTAGAGAAAGCAGAGCCCACTTGTCAGAGCAAAAAGTGTGTAGCTCTTCTTAATTTGTTCCTAGAAAAAAAAAAAGTTCAAATCATAGCCACATAATACATGACCAAAGATGATAAAATAGTCATTTCAAAACAATTAGTTGTTGAACTGATGATACTATGGAGAAAACTGAGATGGTAAATACATTGCATAAACAGGTTATTAAGTGCCATTTGAGCAAAAGGGCTGGAAAACTCAAGATGACATTGTGGTCCCTACTGAACACCCTAAACGTGCAACACATCCTCTCCCTTCATTATATGAAGAATACAAGATAGCACTGCTCATTGAAATGCAAAAGCTCAGTTTGGGACCAGTTGTACGCTATGTTACAAGAAGCAACTGGCCAACTGGTCGACAGGTAATATTCCAGGAAAACATGAGCTTATGACTATGTTCCAGAGTTGCACAGTAGAAAAGAAATCCACCGGGCCAAATGCAGCATTTAGTAAGGAAGACTTCAGAATGGCATCCTTTGAAGATCACATGTACACCTTTCATAATAGTGTAAGTTATCCATCAATGGTCACTGAATATCTTAAAAGGTTTATTATTAATGTTTAACAATTTTAAAATAATTTTGAATACATATGCTGATATTCAGTAATACTTCCATCTGGCATAGCTTAATATGCTTTAAAATAGCATTTTGGATGAAGTGGGTAAATCTTAACTTTAAAAGAAGTATCAATTGAGTCA
The DNA here is from genome assembly GCA_004025085.1 of Thryonomys swinderianus. Taxonomy (NCBI): domain Eukaryota; kingdom Metazoa; phylum Chordata; class Mammalia; order Rodentia; family Thryonomyidae; genus Thryonomys; species Thryonomys swinderianus. The sequence goes on along the minus strand of PVIC010007976.1, from coordinate 33,096 downwards.
CAGATAAGAGGAATATATATTGAAAATAAAGTGCCAGCCTATACAAAGCACATAAGATCTTTGCAGGTCTGACTTGTGCATGTCATATATATGCTATGTATAAACATATTACACAGATTAAGTACAGTTTCCATCCCTTACATAATTATCACATTTTTTCTGGGATTATATGTTAAGTTTACAGTAAAATCAGAAGGGCAAGGGGTTCTCTGCATCAGACATTCCTGTCTGGTGGTTTTAAAATGAATCGATCATTCTAAACAGTGGTATGCCTCAGTTCGAAGATCCCTGAGAACCATATTTAACCTTTGATTGACTTAGTCTGATACCTGAGGAAGTAGTTTCTTGGGCTAGGACTCATGTAAACTTGGAGATTTCTAAGTGTAGATATCTTCCCTTCACAGAACCCTTCAGTGAAGTCCTCACCACTCAGCCCTCTGCAATCTCAGCTCCTGCCTACGTTCATCATCTCCACATTTCTCATTCTTACCTCACAAAGAAAATAGACCAGATTTTATTATAATTTTAATTGTCTCTCTTCTCTCCCCTAAGCAGACTAGGCTTTGAGAGAAGGCAGCATTTTTGCATTGAGTAAAAATGTCATAACATGGATAATGTTATAAAAGTAGTGAAAACAGCAACAATGCCATCTCCATGCCCCCTTACCCTGCTCCCTACCAAAATCCATCTCAGTACATCCCGAGCTCTCAGCATCCATAGGGGCAGAGGGAGCCACCCTCCCCAGGAGCTGATCACCAGCCTGCTGCCTGCTGCCTGCTGCTTGCTGCCTGCTGCCTGCTGCCTGTTGCCTGCTGCAGTGTTTGTCTGGTAACCAGGCCACTCTGTTCTTGGGAGCTGCAGGCAAGATGCTATTTCTGCAGTGACATTTTTCTCTTCCTTGTCTGTCAGAAACAGAAGCTGCTCAGGTGCCTGTCCTCATGCTCGTGAATAAAGGAAAAGTGTCTATGCAGATGGAAGGTCAACCTCCACAGCTTCTAACAGAAAGGAGCATGAATGCATGGACTGATGACTGCCCAGAGTAGTTGTTAACTCCATAATGATCACTGAAACTACTTCTTAGGTGTTTACAACTGTCCTCCATTCTATGTAAGAGTGGCATGGCTTTTCAAAGATACATATATGGGGCTAGGGGTGCAGTTCAGCAATGAAATGCTTATTATGAATGAAATGCTTATATGAAATGCTTATAATGAAATGTTTATTACCATGCATAGGACCCTGGGTTTTATCCCCATCATTGCCAGTAAATAAATAAAATATATAATAAAATATATAAATAACTCCATGAGAGAATGGTTAAAAAGATGAAATAGCTCTCTGCAAAACTCCCATGTGAGAGGTTAATGCAACAACATAGGTTAAATGCAGAGCATATTTCCCTATGACAAGTATTAACTTTGCTACCATGGCTGTTATATATGAACTTTTTCACACGTAACTCTGAAACAAGATGTGACTATAGAAATATTAATGATCTATCCCTCAGCCCCTTTTTACTTTTAAGTAATAGGGTCTTTTATTTCATTATTCAGTAAACTTTATTGGTACATTATATACACAGCTCACAATCACACACAGCATTGGGGAATTTGTACCAATATATGACACAGGTCAATTCTCATTTTTACCCACATCCCTGCCCACCCACCCCTTCCCGACCCCCTATATACATACCCTTATTTTTTTCCAAATCATATTTATTCCTCTTCCTCATTACATTCCCACACCAAATTCCTTTTGGATATTTCCTATTCTACAAAATGTGTCATACACTCTAGAGCTCCTTTACCATAGAGTTTTAAACTGGCCAAATATCCTGCAAGTGAATGAAAAGAGATGAGGTTTATCTGAATGGAGGATAATGTGAAATTTTCTCAAAAGCACTCCAGGAAAAGAGATGAGTTGTTGTATAAATAATCTAGGATCCTGATACCAAAGGAAACCAGAAGACAGAGAAAACTGGTAGATATCCACGGGCCATATGATATAAAGCTCTCCTTCAAGAGAGTCTTCCTGGGTAGAAGGAACCCAAGGATCCTTATTTATCCCTTGCTAAAAAGCTTGGTTTCATAAACTACTTCTCTTGGGCTCCTGGTTAAATTTTCAAGAATCATATAAGACTTGTAGGTCTATTGCTTTTTACTGATGCTGTTGCTTATGACAGGTGTACAAACATCCCTGTGGATGGTCACAGCAATGCCAGAAGAGACTATGATGCCCATAAAATCCTGACACTGACTCTCAGCTCTACCACATTGAGTTCCCTGCACCCTTAGCCTGTGTATTCATGTCTCTTATTGTTAAATTATTGAAGGAATGGAGGTAATACATGTAAGGTATTTGTCACTCAAAAAGTGACAGACTAATGCTTGACATTATTAATCACTATGCCTCACAGCATCTCATTTGCCATACATAAAAGGAAACTATTTTTAGTGTCTACATATTACAGTAGTGAAAACTTGAGTACTCAATCATGGCTGTGGATAAGGAAAGTCTGAGTTTCCTAACAAAATAAATTTGTTTTAACAATATAAATGTTTGAAACTATTTTTATAAAGTAGCAAACAAAATCAACTTCTTCTTGTGAAATAACACAAAGGGAATTCTGTCTCTGGGAAGTCCAAATACTTGATGTCCAAATCTACATTCTCGCATTCATCACCATGGTCAATGTGGAATCAGATCTCAACATGTCAGAATGAGGCCTGAATCCACATGAGTTCTGAAACATAGGGGTCTGAAGACTGGACAAAACTCTAGAGTCAGATATGAGGCCACCAGCATCAGCACACTTGCCAAAAAGCCAGATGAAGGAGGAATTTAAGTGCTTAGGCTCATGTGCAGTGAGTTGCAGTGGTAGCAAATCTAGTCCAAGATAGGAAAGCCCTGGTAGATGATCTCCAATCTTCTTTAGTGGTTTTGTTAGTGACTCAAAAGCCAGAGACAAACATTATGAGGGTCAAGGGCTATCCTAGTCATTCTTGCTATTTTATTTTCTTCTCCACTATAATGCACTCTCAGTAGTGCTTTTGTGTCTGTGTTTTGAGTGTGTGCAAGGGTAGGTTTGACTGAGTGCCCGAATCTACATAATGCCTCTGAATGTGAATTTAGGGGTGCCCTGATCCCTTTTCCTGAGAGGATTTGCCTTATGCCAAAACCAGATGTAGTGACAAGAAGATAGTCTTCATATGAGACCCTAGAGGGTTTTTATCCATACCAAGGCTTCTGGTAGACCCAGCAGGCCTTTTAACCTAAGGTACTTTGTTTGGAAACATGGAAATTCAGTGTTTTCAGAATATATGTTGTCAGACAAAGTCTGTGATAAATGCTGTTCTTCATCTCTCCTCATTTCAGAACAACACAAAAATCACTTCCTTTCATAGTCACAGAAAGGGTCATGAATAAAACTTGTACTGTTCATAGCTTTCCCTCTGGACTCCCTTAAGTGAGCATGGTACCATTCCAGCACAGCTCATCAATGCTCCTTTGCACCATCTCTTACTGTCAATGTCACCTTCTGTTGCCATTAAAGTCCAGGTGACTGGCAGGGCACCTCTGTACCTTGATGATGGTCATATTGGTTTATTGGCTCCACTAATGGGGTCGTTATCCTCCTTCATGTTTAGGGGGTGCAAAACACCACTTAAGCATCAAAATTCCTGTCCTTTGGATCAAAACCCTTTATACCAGCCATACTTAGAACCCAAGAAACCATATTTTCAGAGGGGGCTGTATGTGTTTTCTGGAAACAGTCTGTAGGGAAAGAAGGAGGTGATGGAGGCAGAGGCTGCAGAGACCACTGCGAGTCAAAGAAGAAAGAAGCCTCTGGCAAGGCTTTGTGTTGCAGCAAATAAAACTAATTCATGGGTAAAGGATCCTGACATGAAATTGGAACTGGTGCAGTGTGTGTACACTCTGGCTTATCTAGGTGACTGAGGGCTGGTCTGGGAGCTGGGGACCTGTCTTCTGTTCCAGCAACCCTGGCTGGCCTACACAAAATTAATGGGCCTTCGCATTTCCATGTGCGGCATGAGAACGGTAAAAAGAACAGAGTCAGGCGATGGGGTTTGGGGTCAATGCAAAGTCAAATAACCAAGCAGATCATTCGCGGGCTACAAGGAGACAGACTGTGCTCTCTTAAAACCATCTCTTGTCAACAGCCGTCGCTGTGCTCTCTTTGGGTTTATGGCTGTGAGCTCAGCCTTGGGGGCCTCACAGCTGGGCTTCAACAGCTCCTTGCTGTGCAGCTTTGAGCGTGTCACTGGGTTTCTCCAAACCTTAGCTTCACCATCTATAAAAGGAAATGAGTAATATTAATGACCCCATAAAATTGACATTGTGAACCTTATTCTGTGAGCTTTTACTTGGCAAAAAGCTCAATCAATAGCCACTGATACTATTTTTATCCAGCTTTGTAGCACTGGATGGAAGCTTGACGTGTCTTGGCCTAGTTTACATAGCCTGGTGTTATATGTGATACCCCCCTGAATGTTTCAGTCCACATGACTAGAAATGACCATTTTTAAGAGTCAAATTGACATCTTATTAAACTGAATGGATGGGAGCAACTGCATGGCATTTGTGGATACAATATCAGTTTCTGTGCAGGCTTCAGAGGTTGATTTGGCTCTGGAAGAGAGTTAAATTTCACCTTGTAAGAAAAAAAAAAGTTGGACAGCCTTCAGAATGATGTATGAATGGGACTGTGATGCATAAAATCTCATTTTCTGTAAAGCATTCGTCAAAAGATTTCCCGATGTGTGTCTGGTGTAGGTCTGGCTGTTGTAACCACCTTAGCCTCCTATTGGAGAGGAGAATTTTTACTGAAACTTTCTCTTGACAGGTCCTGGGATGATCACATTTGACTGATGTGCTGGTGTTCTTCCTTTAACTCCTGCACTATGAACTTTATATCATGTTTTACTTCCCTGCATATTAATGGTGGGCTCTTCATGTGCAGATGAAGCAAAGCCATAAAGCTCAACTCTGCCTGCCAATTAGGATTCATCTGACAGGCAACACTTTGTCTTTTGTGTGCAAACCCCAGCATAGTGAAATGACAGTATCTTGTTTGCCTTTCCAGAAATACACCCCCGTAGAATAGAAATTACATACACTTCTGCTGGCTTAAGCACAATATAGATTTATTATATAGAGAAGATAGATGAGAGACTTTTTTAACATGCTACAAAGCCTCTAAAATTATTTACTGTCTTCATTATCATTAGGAACCTGGTGTTATCTGATCTCTCTGTCTAGTTTTTTATGGTGAAAGTCTATTTTAGGATTCATAATTTTTAAGCATTGCCAGCTCCAGTATGGAATATATTCTCCACATGGGCAAGAGTGATACCCGGTGGATTTCCAACTGCCATCTCCAAAGGAAGCATATTTGGAAAGCTGAGAAAATGTTTTCTAACAGAATACGGAGACTGGGATCTGAACAAAGCAGATACTAATAAAAAGGGTGTTTCAAAGGGAATGACTGCTGAAGTTATATACATTTATGAACATTTGAAGCCAAAAAATAATCAAATCCTCACCTTTGGGGTCACAGTGGTTAATTTCCCTTCCAGATGTTACTCTTCTTATAGGCACCACATTCCGTAAATATTCCCTCGTAACCAACAACTCCTCCAGCTGTTGGCAGAATTAATAAAGCTGTCAGGGTTTCTTCGGGATATGGCACGTCTCCCTGTATGTCATTTAATTGTGAAGTGTAAGTATGCACATGGCACTTCAGAAAGACTAAATATAATAGCCTTTAGAGTTTCAACTCCTGTTTCTGTACTCATTTATCAATTTTGATTAAATTAGGGCAGGGAATTTTGAGGGAAAAATATATAAAATTTATGTAGTTTTCTAGGAGAAAGACTTGTATTGTTTATATAGCATAAGTACCGAGGGAGATATATATATTTTTCTAATACTTAACTTTGGATAATATAAAATGTTCTGTATATAAGATTATATTCACAGCTTGGGAGAATTTGGGGAAAATGCTTCTGGCAAACAAACTGTTTTTAAGAAGAAAAAGTAGAAAGCCTGAGTGCAGTGGGAACACAGCCTAACTTCTAGTTTCTCACAGTTTAAAGTAGGCAACTTCTAAAGCTGACACAAGCCAAGGGAGGCCTCTCTTACTAAGCGTGAGTTATGCAGAGGGCGAGACATAGACTTTGGAACATTGAAGCTTCTGGTGATGTTACGATCAAGATCAGGGCTTCAAAGTGATGTTTCAGTGGTAATGAGACATTTACAATGGACTTGGTATGTTCTTTAATGTGTGGACTCCCGCACCCAACAAACATCTCTGTCGTTGGACAGTGGATCTTGCCAAAGATAGGAATGAGTCAGCAATTTTCAGCTGCCTATACTGTTTTTATTTTGAAGTCATCAAGAACAAGGTGCATGCTTTTACAAAGAGCAACAGGTTACATAGTGGTAGCTGCAATTGCATATTATTATATACCTAAGAGGTGTGATTTGTTTTCTTTTTTTTTTTTTTTTTGCTTTTCCTTCTCTGAGTATCAATCTGTTATAGAAAGTTTCTGAATTTTATTTACTAGCCAGTTAGTCTGTATTATTACAGACATTGTAAAATTAAGTCAGGCAAATGATAAATATTATTGCATCCACTTATAATGGAGAGGGTTGTGATTCTTGAAGGTCAGGAAATTCATTCCAAAATATACAGTGACGAGCTACTCTCTTGGGACAGCCAGGGTCAGGACAAGGTATAAATGAATTGAGACAGCGTCAGTGGATCTGGATGGTGTGATGATAAGAGAAACTGACACAGAAAGTGAGGCTCTGCTTGATCTCATTTGTGTGGAATCCAAAAAAAATATACTCACATAGAATTAGAAATTAGAATAGTGGTTAGGAGAGGCTGGTCAAAGGGTACAATGCTGTGAGTAGGTAGGAACATAAAAGTGGGTGTTCTGTGCCACAGGAAGGTGGCTGGAGTCAACAATAAATTATCACATATTGCAAAGAAGCCAAACCAATATTTCTGAATGTTTTTCTTACACAAAAAAATACATGTTCAAGATGATGGATATTTATCCTACATCATATAATCTCTTTTCTTCCTTCCTTCCTTCCTTCCTTCCTTCCTTCCTTCCTTCCTTCCTTCCTTCCTTCCTTCCTTCCTTCCTTCCTTTCTTCTTTCTTTCTTTCTTTCTTTCTTTCTTTCTTTCTTTCTTTCTTTCTTTCTTTCTTTCTTTCTTTCCTTTCTTTTCTTTTCTTTCTTTCATGATGGGGATGGAGTCCTCAGACATGCTAGTCAACCACTAAACATCTGAGCTACTCTTTCTGTACTGTACATATTTTGAATTCTCATCAATTGCACCCCCTAGATATTTATATTGTGTCAATTAAAATAATGATAAATCTATAAATGAACTATGTGCCTACATGTATAAAAGTTATATGTCTAGGCAGCCAGAGCATTCCATAATTGATGGTTTCTCCATCTTTGTTAGTACCTATAGTCTCACAATGCAGAAACCTAGAGCACAGTCAGTATGTGATGCACACCACCCCTGCCTTGCCTACCCTAACACTTGGCTTCTCATCCAGAGAAGCCGATACCACCTTTTGGTTTTGACCACATCTCCCCCAGTTCTCATGGCTTGATCTCATGGGTGCCCATAGCAGTCTCATGCCTGGTCCGTGGGGAAGGCCTTCAGAGATCGCAGAGTGGGTATAGGGCCAGTTGGCCAGAGCATTCTGAGTCCTGGACACTGCACCACCCTCAGGAAGGGTAGATGAAGTTCAAGAGCCCCACAGAGAACCACTGCAGGAGAAACTCCAGAGAAAGAGGGAGAAGGCCCTGGACAGCCAAGGAACCAGCAGAGAAGCCCTTGGTCTAAGCTGGAGGTAGAGTGGAAAACAAGGGAATTCCAACCAAGACTATGTGAGTTGAAAGCTGATATTTTTTTCCACTTTATTTGAGTGGCTGGCTAGTATTTAAATGAAGACATAAGAAAAACTGGCTACCTGACTTTCCCAGGGATCCTTTTTATAGGAAGAAAATAAAATATTTTGTGAGTCAAGCTTCAGTGTAGGATCCTCAGGTCCCTTACTGCCCTTGAGACGTGCCCAAGGGTCCCAAATCAGGGGCCCCCTTAAACTGATAAGCTTTCTTTTGCTGAGATCTCCTTTAATCCAGCCTTAGGATCACCCAGGGCAGTTTACTGGGTAGTGAGAACAAAGATAAGGCTTGAAGGTTCCACTGAGATCCCAGTGATGCTTCCAGTGAGTGGTAGGAACTGGGGGGCATTTGCATGTGCATTTGGGACAAAGGGAAGATGTGATGATCATGTGGAGAAGGACTTCCCTGCCAGTGTTCTAAGCACAGAAGCCATGAGAGGAGGCCCCTGCAGCCTAACCCGGAAGTGAATGCAGCCTGAACCAAAGGGAGCTCAGACTAAGGGAAGATAAGGCAGTTGTACCACTGACAACTGATTATAGGATATCCATCTTCAATCAGAACCCTGTTCACAACATGCAGTAGAACACAAAAAAATTTTAATGCATGATTTAAAAAAGGATCCCAAGTTGTCCTCTCCTACAACACGTCAAAGCGTAAAGTCATTTAGAAGGAAACAAGGTAAATATCTGAGTTGCTTGGAAGACTGGATATTGTTGCACAAGTTAGATAGCTTCCTCAGACCAAGTCTACAGAAGACAAACCAGTGCTGGACCAGGGGACATACAGCAGTTGTTAAATTTAAAAACAACATACAACTGTGTAAAAGAAATCTTTACAGCTTGGAAAATAGATCCTGGGTCACCTAGCAGACATATGTGGATGACTCTGCGTCAGACTCTGGTCCCACGTCCCCGGCGCAGCTCCCTTCAGGGGCTGATTGAGACAATAGGACGACGCCCCCAGCTCAGAGTGGCAGAGGAAGCATGTGTTACACTCCGTTGATTTTTCTGGTTCTCAGTCATGTCTGTCAAAGTATCAAACATCTTGAACTCATGTTTTGAGAAAAGGTTATAGAAATGCCTTCTGAGTATATGATTTGATTTTTTTCTTTGTATCAGAATCAAACTCAGAACCTGTGCTTATAAAGCAGATGCTGGAACCACTGAGCTAATTCCTCACCCTTGATTTGGAAATTAATTTGAGTTAAATGAATTTATTGTTATTTTTTAGATCAAGACAAAATGTCATCAAAATTCCCTATCAAAAGCTTTGTTAAAGTGAAGTCCCATATTCATGTTCTAAATAGCATTTAAGTTCCCATATCAAAATGACTATCAAAATGTCAGATTTGCTTTTTTCTTCCACCCCAATTATCTCATCGTTAGTGCTATGTATACTTATCCTATTATAGTCTTCTAGATTTAGGTTGTAAAGTCTGAACCAACAATCAGCTGGAACAGTACTTCTTCAAGTCTGGGTTGTGGCCAAAAAAAAAAAAAAAAAAAAAAAAAAAAAGGGCTCTTTCATAGAGACTCAGGGATCTTCCTGGTCCTGGGCAGAGCTCTTGCTCACATGACCAGTGAGTGACCTCCTAATACAATTATCGAGTGCTCTGAAAGGGTTAGAAAATACTGCAGACAGTTCTAGAAACAAAGAAAGACAAAAGTAGGTTGAACAAATCAGAAAAAGACTGTGGAGGAGTTGGTTTCAGATGTATACTCTTAAAAGGAGCCCAGAATTTGAAATTAAAGAGGAGAAAAAATAGAAAAGAGAAGGAGAATGAGGAAAGGCATGGTCTCAAGGGTGAAGGACGCCCTTAACAGAGCTGACTCTGGAAAAGCCTGAGGTGTGAGAAGCCCACTGTGGTCCAGGAGGCCTGGACGAAAGTGTGGGATGGGGCAACAGGAAGGGCTGGGGCAGGCAAAGATGCGATAGGACAGCGGTGTGGAAAAGCTGTCATCTTAACTGTGTGCAGAAGAAATGGGAGAAGGAAGTGCTGTCGGAGAAATCTTCAGAGTGCCTGTCTGAAACTTGTGTGTTTCAGCAGAAACTGTGGCATGAAAAGAGCCAGACATTAGCTTTCACCTGCAGTTCAAATTCATTTTCTGTATTCAAGCAATTAGTTTTCTACTCAAGAAGTCCCTCTCTGTTTTTTTTAAATTATTTTTTTTAATTCTATGTCCCTGTGACATAGACAGATTTTTCTTGTCTTCCATGTTTGGGACTTGGCAATAGATAATGATTATCAAAAATTAAGAAGAGAAACAGCTTGTTTCAGAGACATTTTAACTCTTCTCAATTCCTTGTTTAGACTCCCTGTTTTTGCTTATTTTCTTCAGTTTAGAGAAGATGGATTGTCTTGGCTTACAAGTTCCTTCCTGGCAATAAGTTCTACTTTTAGCTATGTTGTAAGAATAGGTTGAAACAGTCTTTAACGGGAACTCCTGCATCAGGCTTATACATCAGATATTTTACGCAACTCTGAAGCCTGAGGACTCTACAGAAGCCATCCGTTCCCTCACTTACCTCTTCAGAAGAGGGCAGAGAAGATGCAGAGAGACAGCAGGCTAAATCCTACAATTTTGGAGTAAAGATGATACAACTCCAGCCCCATCAGTGCACAAAAGTGGACAAAGGCATCAATGAGTTAAATGAATTTTAATGTGACTTCTCCATTATTCACTGGCAGTGGGTCAGTCAGATTGCTTTGGGGCTCTAAGCTGTGTCTTGCCTGTGAAATTGGATACAGGATTGTTAGAATGATTAGATATAGGATTGTTAGAATGATTAGATACTGTATTGTATGAAGAGCTCCACTCCTAAAACAAAGGTGCAATAAACCGTATCCATGCAGCATTATTAATATTATTATTGTTGTTGTTACAGAAATGAGTTTGGAACATAAGCAGTGGTTATTATGTCACATTTCAGACTGTGAGGAATGTAGTGTCCCACCAACCATCTCTAAATATCAGATGAGGAAGTGCCTGGCCCTGCATGTTACTTCTTCACGAATCTTAGTTCTTGACTTTGTTCTCCAAATGGAAGTGCTAAAACACAGAAATAATGCTCTTGATTCAGATTGTGACTAGTAAGCTGAGTAGCCTTCAGAAAGTCATTTAAACCTTCTGACTAACTGTTCGCTGAGTCAAAAGTCAGCTAGATTGTCTGTGTGTCCAGATCAATGCCTCTTGTGTACCAAGGACTCCGTGAGCATCCATCCTCTATTTTTTTTTTTTCCTTCAAGACAGGGTCTCACTTTGTAGTTCAGGCTGGCCCTGAGCTCTCTATGTAGCCCAGGCAAGCCTCGAACTCAGCAATACTCCTGTCTCTGCCTCCCGAGTACTGGGATTCCATGTGTGAGCCACCACACTTGGCACAGTGGTATTTGGTACTGATTGCTGGTGGGTGTAAGTCACCACACCTGGTATTGTTGTATGTGGTTAAGGGTGATCTAACCAGGCACCTTGCACATGCTAGAGAGGTGCCTTGATCATGGAGCTGAATCTTTGGCTCTCATCCACTATTCTTAACCACACACCCCTAACATTACAGTGCTGTGGGTCTTGCCTATTGCCCAGAGTTATTTTAGGTTCAAAACTTAGAGTGCCCAACTTAGCAGGAACAGTATACAGGAGCTACAATTAAAGAATAATGGTCAGAAACCTCTGTCCTGCTACCAAACAGGAGGCTGTGCAGTCCACAACCTCACATATGAAGAGAAAGATGGTCTCCAAGGTCTGTCTGTCTCACTTTGCCTCTTCATTAGCTCTGTCAGTGCACAGGCCCAAGACTGAGAGTTTTCTCCACTGTTGGAATTGTTCTGCCCTCCCCTCTCCTTACTATTAGCAGGAAGGAAGTGTGTTTACTCGCTAGGACACCAAAAGGGCTGTGGACATAATTAGAATTATTAACTAAAACAGCTTCTCTGGTTGCTTTTGCCAATTTTTTGTTGAAATTTCAATCTCCGCAGACAGAAGAGGTATAATATGCAAATGCAGGTTTCATGCGATGTTTGCTACAGGTCCTGGAAAGAAACAGAGGGACCAGAGGGACCCCCTACACTCACACTCCCCAGGCTGTGAGTGCCGGGACCTCAGCTGAACACAGTGGTGGCCCCATGAGGTCCAGAGGGGGTAGAATGGAAGTGCTGCTTGTGAAATCTCAATGTTCATAATAAAAGCCTCTGTGCTTTATAAATTACTTCTTTTCACAGTAACTCTTTTTAACAGTATCTGAATGACACACACAGTAACATTATTTGTGCAAATAATTTCCAGGTTGACTTTGAAGCACAGAGAGCGTGACCTAAGGAAGTGTGTTTACTCGCTCGGGCACCAGAAGAGCTGTGGACATACACCAACCCCTGCCACCATCAGTGTGGACCCATATAACTAGATAGCAAGCTATGTGTACTTTTAGAAAATTTTCTACTAATCTCATTTAAAAAGCAAGTGAAGCAATTGGCTTTCATTTTATAATATGTTTTATTAAATGTATCCAGGATGTTATTACTTCAAAAGAATAATGCAAAAATATTAATTAGATTTTTTTGGTGTTAAGTCATTGAAATTCAACATGTATGCTGTATTGAGAGCTCACCTTCCTTTAGGATAGCTGTGCACTGGGTACTCAATGGCCACACAGGAGACAGTTACCTTTGTGTCTCTCCTTTTAATATCTTTCACACACAACACCCAAGTTACATATCACACATGAATTGTCTAATGACTTTTTAAACCCTTGATGGGAATCAAAACGAAAAAATAAAAAATTCCCTATATTTTTCCCGCAATTTCTACCAATAATAAGGGTGTCAATGTCATTATCAAAATGTATATATCTTGTAGTATTATTATTCTACATCACTTGGTCCAAGCAGCTAACAGTTATAGTGTTGTATGAAACACTTATCCTGAGGTCCTCGCAACTTTAAGGATTCCTGCTTTGAAATACACTACACACACACACACACACACACACACACACAAACGTATAGTGTGGCCCTTGCCTCTGTCTTGCTATTGCATGGCTCAACCACCTGCTAGATCCTAGCATTCCCTATGGACATGCTCTTGCCTCTTTCTAGCCCATTTCTGGAAGGCTGTCTCTGGTTACCTTGCACTTTGTGATCTCTCTTCTTCTGGCTGCATTTTCCTGCTTGCATTCTGAGAAAAGGCTCTGTTTATTGTATACTTTTAATATGGCCTCATACAATGGCTCCCTGGTTCACAGGATGATTCTTTAGTCTTGTCCAGGCACTTTAGTATTCTTGGAAATTGTCTGCTCACTGAATTTCAGGCCTGATGTTTCCCTCATACCTACCTAGTCAGTGTGTAGCTGGTGGCCACACTTTCTTCTTCCTGGGACTCCTCAACTGATCCGTGGTTAACTTAGTGCAATTCTACTGCTGATGCCGATGTCTGACATCTGTCAAGTGAGAAGCTTTATTCATATGATGTTGCTTTTGCTACAATGTTGTCATGGTTTCCTTAATTTCATGTGCTGTAAGTTTTCTCAGAAATAAAACTAATAATCTTCATCTGCAGGCTTTACATTGAAATAGCCCATACTCTTTTAAGAGCCACAAAAGATAAAGGTATATGAAACAACGTCTTAAATAATATTTTGTACACAAATTTAGACTTATTATATATGTAGATCTGAAGTTAACAAGTACACGGGGTCTAGAAAATAAAGGGGAAAGAAAATTAAGATCCATACCTGAGTTTATATGCGGCATGCTTCTGAAATGAAATAATTTAAAAATAAAATACCACAACAGGCAGAGTTTTATGTCAGATTTTGACTTGAAGTATCAGTTTGTCCAATTAAAAATCTTACCAAGAAAAAACACAGATCAGCCCATCTTCCAGTTAAAATTTATGCAAGTATGTTTTTTGACTTATTTAAATTATATCTGGGTATTATTCATGTCCATAACAATCCCTTAAAATCATGGTCAAACAATGGGTGAAACCCAAGGACAAGATATTTGTGCCTCAATGCCGGATGTGGTGGCTCACGCCTGTAATCCCAGCACTCGGGAGGCAGAGACAGGAGGATTGCTGAGTTCGCGGCGGCTTGCCTGAGCACCATAGTGAGCTCAGGGCCAGCCTGAACTACAACGCGAGACCCTGTCTCCAAAAAGCAAAAAAAAAAAAAAAAAAAAGATATTTGTGCCTAAGCTTTTAGTGTTTCAAGTTCAGCATCTGCATGAAAACTAGAATTTAATCAAGATTAATGTTTACATTAAACAGGCTCAGTAGCCTTTCTCCCAGAGTTAATCCCCAAGAAGTACTAACTATTCTTCACTGTACTGATTAAGAAAAAAACGTGACTTAGAGATTAGTTGTGAGTATCATGTGATTAAAGATTAAAAGAGAAAAAAATGTGCACCCAAAAAGGAGGCTACGGAGCAGCAAGAGCACACACCAGCCAGTTCGCATGATGGGAAAGTCTGCGGGCTATTTCTGCAAGGATTAGAGAAGATGAAATGTGGGTCTCGTGCCAAGAACGCATCACTGGACCAAGGAGGGACTCAGGAAGCATCACCATGCGGCACTGGACCACCTCCTGGAGGAGAGTGCAGACACCTCATAGGCAGAGTAGCGCTTAATGACCTCCGGGACCCGCTTACCCCTGAGATGCCATCATAAAAGGGTTCCTCCCTCACTTTTTCCCTCACATGGAAACGCTATGGCTGTTTTCAGAAATCTATCCAGGAGCCGGCTGCTTTGAAACATCTAAGAGAAGGAAACTTTAATAGTGAGGGGACTTTGTACTTTGACCCAGGTTTCCTTTTCTCTGTGGTCAAGAGTCCCTATCATGGCCTTGTGAGGTAGGTGTGGCCTCATCATAGATGTAAAACTCAGACCTTCCTTAGGCTTTAGCAGAAACACTTGTATTGGTTGCTCTTTTCATGAGTAATCTGCAGTCAAAGAGAGAAACTCAGGGAGTCTTGTAAACCTCAAAAACTGGGATCATATTATTTGCCATATTTTCAAAATAGGTAAAATATACAAGACCTACATAGACACTTGAATAATCTATATGTTTATTCCTGCTTGCATAAAACCTTAAAAATGTATTCCTTGTATAAATGATTGGGTAAGACTCATCCTTGTTAACTGTCAACTCTGAATGTTTTATTATGTACAACTGAATTTCATTAAAATAAAATAAATTTTGACATCATCATTATTAGTAGTAGTATTGGTATTACTGCAACATAGCATGTAAATTGAGAACTGGTCATCTGCTAGCCAGAAGACCTCTAATAGGAAGGTAGAGATTTTTGTCTTTTGCAATCAGAAATCGAGAGAAAATGTCATTAGAGAAAATGTCAAATACTAGTAAGTACAGGGGCTAAGAATTCAGTCAAGGTTCATCTGCAGGCAGGGTCTATATGGCTGTAATGACTGCCATATTCTATATAGAAAGAACCAACTTCCAGAAATAGGTCTCTGATAGCCAGCCACCTTGCTATGTGTCCCCCTGCTCCCAGGGAAGGGAACAAAAGTATCCCCGTCTTGCAGAGCTCTAGGCGCAGGTCTTTCCCTACTAGAATAAGATGGCATGTTCCCAGGAGTGATTACAGTTAAGGAACATGGAAGAAAGTGTAGGACTAAGATGAAGGATTGTCCTGATACAGAAATGTAGATGGAGTCATTCCTTTAGCTGGACGGGACAGTACCCTCATAGAAATCACCCTAACCTCCAAGATCAGCAGACTCCTAGGCCCAATGTTACATTTAAGGAGCAATATTGAGAATAACAAGTTCATGATAATTTACAAGCAGGTTCTACTCATTTAACTGATTATGACCAAAGGAATCACAGTTATTTTTAAAATAAAAGACAATGAAAAGTATTGGGGTAATTAATAAAAAGTAAAGCATTTACATCTACACAGATGTGATCCAAACATATATTGAAAACATTTACCTTTACATAATTAGTCATTAAAGTCAACTTCTCTTTGAAATGACAGAATCTTAATTCCCTAGATGGCCAATCATGTATTCAAGTGCCTGTCCACAATCAAAACAAAGCCCTAGGCAGGCAGTCATTCCTACATTTTCTGTAAATTAGTAGAACTTTTAAGTAAACAAGCTGTCTGCAGATGATGTGGTACCTTTACTGAGTGCTGAAGAGTGAGGAGAAAGAACCTGGCTTCATGACACCCAATCATCCCATTCTGAGCTGTGATGTCCTCCGAGGCAGGAGGATCTTTAACATATAGCCTGGACTAAGTTAGAGAGATCAGCAGCCATGTCAAATTGCAACTAGTTTTAATCTTTGTTTTACCAATATTTTGAATAAATTTCTCCTTCTAATAATCATAGTTCTTTCCCCCATTTCCCACTTTTAATAATGCCTTATATTCCATATGTGGGAACACATACCTCCACGAAGAATGCTGCAGACATATTTACTCTTGGTCTTATTTCTGATTTAAGGGATGATGTAAAGCTTGTTTCTAACTTTCCTGTTTTCTATTCAATATTTACTGAACACTTGCTATTGTCAACAACTTGGCTTTCACTCTCTTGAAAAAAATCTGTAAAGGAGGCTCTGAAATTGTCATCACTTTACTGCCCCAGAATTCTTAGCTACCACTGACCTCATATCAGTGCTAATATCAAAGGGACCTTTTTGGGGAGTTCTCTGTTGTCTATTTCCTGTGCATAACTCTGTATCCCCTTTTTAATATTCAAGTGCTCTCCATTGGAAGATAATTTGTCTATCTCCCTAGTTAAAACCTTACAAAATATCCTTTTTGTTAATTCGTGATCATGTCAGCCTGTCTTCTATGTGTGGTTTCTGAGATTTTAAAAAGTCTCAGATCACATTCTTTGACAAAGTAGTATCATTGTTCATGTTTGAAAGCCAGTTCCAAAACCTACCACAAAATAGAGTAACTTGAATTGCTTAGTGTAATGTTACTTTGTAGAATGAAGATAATGTCACCCAATACCATCTATCTACTGCTATAGACTTGGTACTGAGAGTCCTCAACCATCAAGTGGCCTTCAGCAACATCCCTGGGAGAGAACACAATTACTACTCTTTTCTTACTGAAGACAATGAGGTAATGAAAGGGATGTGACTTCCCAGGAGATACAACATGACCTTCTTATGCATATAGATTCATTGTATTTAAAAAGTGATGTTCAAAAATTACACAGAATCTAATCGCAGAAAACTGTGGATAGGGCAGGGAAAAAGCCCAGGGCCAGAGGGTGGGAAAGAGAGCTACAACTATAAGCTCTGAGGAGCTTTGTAAATTCCTCACATTCAGGTGAAATGTGCTGATCCACCCTATCATTTTCCTCACCTCCTGATTCCTGCTGTCTCTAAACTCTACATAGAAAGATGGCTTATTTGTCATCAGACATCAGTGAATCAACCCTTTCCCATGCTTTATAAATTTCTAACATTTTTCTTTCCATCCCTCAAATGCATCGCTTAAATAGCCATCTAACATTTGCTTCTTTAAAAAGTAGTGTTCTTCTATTCATCTTAGAGAATTTCTGTTGCGTGCACTTTAGGACAAAATTGTTACCATTAAACCACTCTCCTTCCACATGTCACAGGCATTCTTTCCATGACTATTTCTCCTTGAAAGTTCCTCATGGTATTCCTTGCTCAAAGTGATATATACACTGGACTTCGGTGGCAGTGGGGAATGACCGCCATGGTGTCACCCTCCCATATCCACTACCTGCTTTCTGACTCTGGATACCTACCAGGCCTCTGCCTTCATGGGCCTCAGTTCCTTGAAAATGCTGTATCATCAAATCCAGACTCTCCTTGTAGCCCATCTTGACACCTGCTGCCAGCTCCTGCATTTATTTCATTTAGTTATTAAACAGTTCTTCAAAAGACCACCCTAAGGTACTGGTGTGGAAGAGCAAGCTCTTCCTTCTGCTGCAAGTCCACAACAACAACAACAAAAATTTCTGAAATAAGCTTTTAAGTACTCAATTTTATATCAATGCTAGAAATTTAAAAATTTTGGATTAATCACTGAGTGTGCTTATTGAACTCCTGTAATACTCCAGCAATGCAGGGAACATTACAGGGCTACAAAGCAACATAATATATGAAACCTTGAAGAGATTTTAAGTCCACTGAAGAGCGCATGCCCATGAAGACAGATCATATGGAGAGAGAATAAAAAGCCTGAACCTTCCTTCTATCTTCCTTCCCCCTACCCTGATGGAAGAATGGCTTTGAAGATTGAGTCCATGGAAAGAAATAGTGTTCTATAAAGATTAAGCAAATTAATTGAAATTAACTTCATGGTTGCATGTCTCTTAAGCCCTTCCTTGTTCCTTGAGTAAGTGGTGACATCTACAAATTTGGGGATAGATAGTTTAAATTGCTATTTGGAGATACATGTCTTAAATGTGCTCAAAGTAGAACATATAGATTGATTAAAAATATCTTCCCCGGCCAAATTGGAAGTGCATGTTTTTCTCCAAATTTCCATCTTCTCTTCACATGGGGGTATTTGAAAGGCTACTATTTCTAGGAGCCCAGTGTCATCCTGGCAGTCTCAGCCCTGAGGAAAAAGCAGCTAATTCAGGACGCTTGGCAAATGTGGGTTCTCCCGGGGCCAATTAGATGAAAACGGGAGAAACCCGCTCTTGGTTGCTTCTGCGGTGGTTTCACAAAGCAGCTGTGGGCTTGTTGCTGACCAAGTGTGGAAGCAGGTTGGGAGCTCAGAAGCAAGAGAGAGAAAGGGATGTGACACAGCTCCGCTGCCCAGACTGAGGTCGAGGGGCAAGTTGCTCCGGGGACCCACAGCCGCCTCCTCGCCTGGGTCCCCTCTCACAAACCTCCTTTGGATCCTTTCCTCTTTCCCCAGGATCAACTAAGAATCTTGCATTTGAGATGCCAAGATCCAGGGAAGCATGGCTTCCCTACTTAGGACAGAGCTGCCTTACAGCTTAAACAGGCCTGATACCACTTGAGCTAAATCTCCAGCCCGAACCATGCAATTTTTTAAATTGAATTCTTTATTGGTACAATTTATATACATCTCATAATCACACATAATAGTGGGGAATTTGTACCAATATATGACACAAGTCAATTCTCATTTTTACCCATATCCCCACCCACCCACACTTCCCCACCCCCTATAAACACGCTCTTTTATTTTCTTTCAGAATCATATTTATTTCTTCCCCTCCTTACATTCCCTCACCAAATATCCTTTGGAAATTTTCCATTCTACAAAAACTGTCATACTTTCTAGAGCTCATTTGCATCTACAGGGGCTCATATCAAAGAGAAGACTTGGTTTTGCCTATCTGTGATCTATTGATTTCACTTATTAGTGTGTCCTCCAGGTGTATACATTTGCACATAAATGAATCAATATTGTCATTCTTTATGGCATTTGACCCTGCTATCCCCTGCTAGGAATATACCCAAAAGAATTTTAAAAACCACATTGGAAAGACAGATGTACATCCTTGTTCATAGCAGCTCAGTTCGTGATAGCTCAATCTTGGAAACAACCCAAATGCCCATGAACTGGAGAGTGAATAAAGAAGATGTGTTTTTTTTATATAAAATGGAGTATTATTCTGCCATAAAAAACCATGCAGTTTTTGAAGTTCAGGGCCGTGCTTGGCTCCTTCTTTCCACCCTAGTCTCCAGTGAAGTTTGGAACATCCTGTTTTTAAGAAAGTGGAAAATACAGGCACAGTAGCTTTTGGTATAGTTTGTGATTTAAAATATGCCAGTTTTTAGAGTAGGGATCTATATTTGGTGGTGCGGATGTGCCTGTCTTTTCCTCCGGGGACCATGACTCAGTTGCGCTTGGGAGGTCCCAGGTGGCTTCCCTTTTGTTGGTTTGTGCCATCCAGGTGCTTTTGTCCTATTGAGTCGGGGTAGTTTTGCAAGACTTCATGGAATAATTGCTTTTGTGAGCTACAGTGAGGCTGGCAGCGTTCCCTTCCTTGGCACTCCCGGGAATTTCTGGACGTAGGGAGAGCTCTCTTCATAGAGTTATCTTAAGAAGTGAAATCAACAATGTGCTATGTAATACATACATTAAACAGAGGGAGACTAGATTATATAGAGTCATTTAAAGTTGCTGCCCAGCTTTTATATGTCAGCTCTCACTGTGGCTCCAGCTTTCGGCTGTCTGTTCATTCGAGAGCTCCTCAAAAGGAGTTACACATGTCTCGAATACTCACTCTCTTCCAGAACACCACTGCCTGCAACGAGGGTGATTTCTATAAGATATTTGGATACTAAGCTAATAACATATAATCCTTAACGGCATTTTTATTGGGCCAATATTAACTGTGTCTTTATCACAGCACCAAACATCAGGTACTGTAGATGTACAGTGTATTGTGTCTAATTTTAATCATTTTTACCTATGCACAAACCAAAAGCCAGAGAGATTAAATGATTTCCCAAAGGCCAGCCAGCTACTAATTGGCGGTTCTCTTGGATCTGCCTGGCCCTCGTAGGCACAGGCCTTCCCTTGGGCGAGCCATCTCTCTCCGGCCCAGGCCTTCCTGGGAACAGCCTGCTTTTCCTGCCCAGCTCACGCTGAACTTCAAAAGCAGCTGTAATGTCTTCTCAGTCACATCCTGTAGCACTTTCGCTTGATTTGAGGACTCGCAACCATCA
Source organism: Thryonomys swinderianus (assembly GCA_004025085.1). Lineage (NCBI taxonomy): Eukaryota > Metazoa > Chordata > Mammalia > Rodentia > Thryonomyidae > Thryonomys > Thryonomys swinderianus. The sequence continues at coordinate 12,473 of PVIC010007976.1, read as the reverse complement.
ACAGCTGTTCACGTCCAACTTCCACACATTCTGTCTTCACTGGTCTGGAGCGGGCTGGACACTATGACTTCTGCAAGTTTTCTGGTGATTCGAATTGCAGACAAGTTAGAACCACCATTTTAAAGCAGTGTTCCTTGAATTCCAAGCCCAAATGAAGCCTGTGGAGATGTGTTACATAATGTCTGGATTTAATAGCCCTGAGGCTGGCTTGGAGTCTTCATTTCCACAAAGCACACAGTGGAGCCTCTCTGCTGGTCCACAGACCAGCACACAACTGCCCCTGTCTCTCTGCACAGTCAACCCCGTCCCTCCTCCAGCTTTCCTGGTTTCTGGGATAAATGCTCCACACTAGGGCTTTGTGCTGTGCTCTCCATATCACTGCTTGCCTTCAGGAGCCAAGACGCCCCCTGTAAACGGCTCTGCTTTAGCTCATAAAACCCTCTGTAAGATGCGTGGTTTAGGAACTTGAGTACATCGAAGTCCGGGTCATGGGTTCAGGGGCAGAGCTGAACATTCGCAGGGACCAGTCTGCTTTCCCTGGCTTCAGCTCACTCTCTCCAGGCCATTGCTCACCTGTGTGCAGTGGGCTCCAGGCATGGTGGCTGCTGCACCCGACACATTCCGCGTTGCTCACCGGAAAGGCAGCCGGTCCTGTGCCTACTCATAAGGAAGGCCACAGCCTCATCCCGATAAGAAACAGACGTGCAGGAGACTAGCTGTACCGCCCGTGTGCCAGGGGCTGCACCAACATTCTGGGATCTCCACAGTGCTCTTCCAGGATGGCAGCTCGCTGGCCCATTTGACAGGTGAGGGAACTGAGACGGTGGTTTTCACCTTCTGACAGTTTGCAACCTAACAGAAACCGCAGAATCGAGGGTCTGGTCCAGTGGGGCTGGGTACTAGTGAGTGTAAAGGAAGGGGGATTCATGATTCACAGCCATTATGAGCTGGAATCGTAAAAATCTCTGCCTTTTAACTTGGACTGTCTCGTGCTTTGTGACTCTTTACATTCTCCTCGTAATTTATAGGGACAACCCTGGTTTACTGTGCTTTTAGAGAGGCATGAATCAGAGCATCATTGTTTAAAATGAAAACAAAACAGATACTGAACAATCATTTACAGAGTACTAGGAATATTGTAGCTATATCTAACATAAAACACTAAACGTGCCTGCACATTGAGGCTCCACCATAGGAAGCCAGTACCTCTACTGCCCCCATTTCCTGTCATCATTTATAGGATGAGTCGTCCAGGCGAAGACCTTCCTGTCACAGTGTGAACCTCGGTTTTGCTAAGTCTGACTGGTGTGGCCTGCAGTGCTTCCCTGGCTTACTTACAAGCTGCTTGGGACAAAGATCTTCTAACTTTAAGGCCAAAAAACAATCTAAAGGAAGCTCTATCTGCTTTGCTGTAGTGCTAAAAGCTTTATATATATTGTGTATATATAATATATTATATATACATACATATATATAGCTTATAATGAATATTTTAAATTTTAAATGTACAATGAATATCTAATAGAAATTTTAAATTTACAATGAAAGTCTAATAGAAAAAAGTGGAGAAAAAAATCATGGTTCCAGTCAAGTCTAGAGACAGTGTATTTTAGTCGTGAAGACAAATTACTAAAGCATCAGATCAAATAGATAGATACTCCCCATTAGCTTTCTCTGGTCAATACACCTGTTGTACTCACACCTGGAATCAAGCCAGTCAATTGGTCAACAGATTTGTATTGACAACTTCACATATTGGGCTCTGTGTCAAGCCAGGAAAATTGAAAGAACCAGACATTAGCTGGTCTACATAGTGATTTCAACCTTTTTGTTAAATAGAAAACCTTCAAACATTTTTAATTGAATATTTGTTTGCTTCCTCTAGAACATCGTTTTTCCTCTTTTAGTGGGAATCTCATACATCTGATAGTTTGCTTTAGGGTTAATATTATCCAGAGTGCTCAGATGATAACAAGAAGTAGAACTCATTCACTCTTGCTGCTTAACTAAAATTCTCCTCTGAACCTAAGTCTTTCAACTAATTTTCCAAATTCTGTTACTGTGTTTCCTTCTAGTCATCATTTTATGAATTTGTGTATTTATACTTTTACACATTCTCCCCATTATCTTTCACACACTGGATATAATCTATGGCCATAAAACATTGTGTCTTATTTAGTGAACTATCATCAAAGTCAAGTAAATAGTTTGGAAAATGGGAGATACCCAACAAACATTCCTTGGATGATTAAATGCATGCATGATTTTGTCACTTGTGCCATTCAGGATTCAATTTTAATGATGCCCAGTGTCCACTTTTAGTCTCTTTCATTTTCTGAAGACCCTTTCACTAATTACAGACACCTTACATTTTTGCCAAGGAAATAAAATTAGCATTCCTTAAATGTAATGAGAATAGTTTTTAATGAAATAGAGGACAAAAGTAGTATTGTTAACAAACCAGGTGAATGGATATATAGAATTTTTACCTTCTAAAGAATAACAGTAGCTATTAACTTTAAATTTGTTTTCACATGTATGAACAATTAAAGGAATGTATTTAAGGGCTATAAAGCTGGATTTGTTAGGAGTTCCCATAATATGAAAGCAAAGACTCATTGCTTGAACCACAAGAAACTTTTTTTTTTTTTTAGAAGAAATACAGACAAAATAAGTCCAAATACTTCTAACTACTTATCCTGTATGAACATCTGCTATTTAGTCGGTCAGTGGACCAGGCATTCAGATGTTACTACAGCCCTATGAAATAGATATAGCATCACCATTTTAAAGATGTACAAATGGAGCAGAGTGGCCAACTGGTGCATAAACCTGGCATTTGGAAAAGCTGTGCTTCCTACATCAGGCTTGTGTGTGTGCTGCGACACCGCCTCCTGTGGTATGGGTCAGAATTACAGAGTAGAGGTGCAATCTTGATGGTGCTTTTCAAACTCTTCTCCCTCGCTGGGTGGCTTTAGGGATAGTCAACTAAGATTATATTTATCATTACTATCATTATTATACAAAAACTATGCATTTTAGAATAAGGTTATTATGAGTGCTTCATTTTCATTCAAAATTTTTATAAGAAGCAAAACCTGCTTTCCTCTGTGTCTGAAATACCTATTGCATTTTTCTTGATACCTTTTATATGCACAAGGCTTTGGACGCAGACTCCTCCCTCACCTGTCCCTTAGAACTGCTATGACAAGTAAAGGCCTAGGTAAGGTAGATCCCTATTCTAATCCACAGGGCAGGTCCAAAAATGAGCCCCCCTTTAAGTTCAATCCCATGGGCCTCCTCTTTAGCAGCACTCCCAATAATACAATGTCATATTCAAAAGGCATCAAGCCATTTATTGTGTTTTTCCCTGGTGCTCTCTGCTTGAAAATCACTATATAAATTATTACTACGATTATATTCCACCTTCATCTGCCAAATGAAAGGGAAATCAATTCAGTCCAAATCCCGACTGCAGGGTGCTACAAAAGATCCATTGTCTGCATCTATTCTGGACATGGATCTTTGAAATTAGACCTAGTGTTGCAACGCACATTTCAGGAAAATGCCATTGTACTCCCAAGCTTCCCTGGTCCTTCTTGAAACATGACAAAGATATATATATTTTTTAGTCACCAGCTTTCTAGAACCAATATTGCCTCTTAATATTTGTGCCTACCCTCTTCTACAAGAAACTGGGCCTTTGACTACCTTGGTTTCTTTTTTTTTTTTTTTTTTTTTGTCCAAAGAAATCTTTCCCCTCTATAGTTCACCTGAAAGGCTGGCTGTAACATGGCTGTAACATGGCTGGCCATGGTGGCATTAGGAGTGACACAAGAGTATCACGATGTCCCATACATGAATGTTTCTGACTTCTTTCTGGTTACTCCATTTACTAGCCACAGAGATTTGTGAGTCTGCAGACCATGGTAGGGCTCAATTTCCTTATTCTTAAAGTAGAGGCGATTACTATTCAAAAACATCCCTTATAAAGTTGTAATGATGAGAAATAAAATAACTTTTTTTTTGAGACAGGGTCTCACTTTGTAGTTCAGGCCAGCCCTGAGCTCACTGTATAGCTCAGACAAGCCTTAAACTCAGCAATCCTCCTGCCTCTGCCTCAGCATTTGTGGTACGTGGTACTGATTGTCAGTGGGTGTGGCCACCACACCTGTTATTGTTGTACATGGTTACAAGATCAGGATCGAACCAAGGACTTTGCACTTGCTAGGCAGGCGCCGGAACCACTGAGCTAAATCTCCAGCCCTAAAATAGCTCTTGTTCAGCCTCCTTTATTGAAAAGCTACACATCTTGAAAAGTTTTGAGAACCAAAACCATTCCAGCATTGGAAAATTTCACAAAAGACCATATGAGAAGTCAGAAAAAGCCAGCACACTAGAAATGGTGTATGCAATTAATTTGAGGCAATGTGTATAAGGTGTTCATAAATCATAACTGAACTTGTGTATAGAGTTGGGTTCTGCCCCTAAGACAGATGCAAGTATTGCAAAATCCTAGAGTCTAAACACTCCTTTTCACCTGGGGTGACTGACGCAGTACGTAAAATACAGATGTGGCCTGGCTTAGTGGCACGTACCTGTGTTCCCTGCCACTTGGGAGCCAAGACTGTCTTTAGTCTCATCTGTCAAAACAAGGGGAGTCAAGACTGTCTTCCTTGAAATCATGACTTCAGAGCCAACCTGGTCACCATGACAATGCACACCCAGACTCCAAAAAAAAAAAAAAAAAAAATGAAATAGAAGGAAAGAAAGAGGCACAGGGAAAGAAAGGGAGCATCCATATAATATAAATGACGTTAAAACTGTATTGCTAATTGTGTTTGCTGAGCTGAAGTGGTTTATTTTCTTTATTAATACAATAAACACTGCAGATATATACACATATATGAATGTATAAAATCCTTTTAATAATGAATATATGTATTTATTAATAAAAAGTTGATAAAGAAAAACTGTGGGTCAGGATCCATAATTCTATCACGTTATTACCCTTTTAACTATGCTTAACATTTGTGCTTTATTTTTTCATTTTTTATTAATTTTGTTTTATAGATGTAATCACTATGGTTTTTCACTCACTAAAAATACACAGGCGACATTAAAAATTAGAAGTAACTTTAAATTATTAATTAATCTTTTAGTTATAAGCAATTATGCATATATATTTAATTTGTAAAAGTATCCATGCATATGTTTTTCTATTTGGAAATTACAAAGTTTAAATTTAACACTGAACCAGCATTTGTAATTGCTTAGGCCAGAGACAGTCGCTAGTGAGATATTCAGGTAATTCGCTTCTCTTCCGTTTGTCAGGCAGAGACTTCTGATTCATTCTGTCAGTGATTACAGGGCTTATCACTATGTCCTGAGAAAGAAGCCACGAGGCTGCCACTTCAACATGGACACGGTCCTTTTTCCTCACGTGGAGCTTCTATTTGAACGTCCGGAAAAGGCGCTTCCAAATTACATAGGCGGGACTTTTATCACAGCTCCGTTCTTACAGCATATGAGAGGTAGGCAGGCACAGAAAAATTGGAGAAGACGCTCCGGGAAGCGGTCCCACCCACCTGAGCATCCCTTCGGAGTTTCTATCCCGTCCCCAGAGCCTTCCTCCAGGGCACCAGGACTCGGCACAGCTGCGCCAGGGAGTAACATCTTGCAGCTCTTTGCGGTAGCTGTTTGCAGTAGGAGAAGCTGGGTCCTGCAGGGCCCAGGACCGCAGCTCCGCCCGATCCCGTGCCACGAAGACCAGGAGAAACAGCAGCTGTAAGGTGCAGACATGGAGATGGGCCCTTCCCTTCCCGAGAGAAAAAGATGTACAGGCTATTCTTCAAAAAATATTTTTCTGTTAAGGAGCTTGATTTATTTTATTCCCTTCCAGCTCCTCACTATTAAACTGGGAACACTTCCCAATATTTTCAGAACTCTTCAAGAAATTATTTCTTTCAAAGTATTCAACAAATTTTGAACCAAAAGCCTTCGTTTTTGAAGCTTTCAGAAAATTATGATTATTCAAAACAAAGCTCACAAAGGAATATATTGAAATTTATTCCAACAAAAGCAAGGGAGGAGCTGGACAAATTAAATGATGCACACTAAAATGTGAACAAATTTAATTTTAAGAATCTATAATTGCATTTTGGAATTTCTTGATTTCTAAGAAGAATATTTTATTGTGGCTCCTATTTTTAGAGGAATTCATATTCTGAATCAGAAGGGAATGAATTTGAGGAAATCTATGATTATATGTAAATCTAAATCTAATAACATTTTTGAGAGAACCAAGGGTGAGTCACTCCACTGTTCTTATTGTATAAATATATCAGAGCACTGTTACAGAAGGGTGTACATCCTTCATGGGCAACGTAAGTCAGCTAACACTTTAACATCTTCTAGAAAATACCAAGGACGCTCTCAGTGTAGCACATCTGCTCCAATTTTGTTGAATCATCTTTGGACCTTGGGAGGTGCTGTCAGAACTAAAAACGTCACTGTCTACAGAGAAGACTCCAGCAAGCAAACTGACTATTCCAAACACATACGTTCTAGGTTATCCATTTTGAGAAACAATGAGCAATTTTATTGTAGAAATTTGGCATATTGAAAGAAGATTTTTATTCAGAAAAGCGAAAGTATGAGGTGTTATACAATGATAGGGCAAAACACTATTTAGACTAATCAGTCAGAGCAGGGTGTGGTGCACACCTGTTAGTTTGACACTCTAGGAGACTGAGACAGGAAACATGCAAGTCTGACCCCAGCATGGACAACTTAGTGACTTAGCAAAATCTTGTATCACAGCATAAAAAATAAAATGGGGTTAGGTATGTAGCTCAGTGTAAAGGTTCTGGGTTCAACCTCCAGGACAAGAAAAAATAGTATGTATTTCTCTATTTTGTTTCTAAGTTTTTGAAAAAAAATCATGTATTGGTTTTAATTTTATGTTTTGGAAATTATCATTAAAAGTGGCTTCTTTGGGTTAATTTAAAACCCTTTCTCCCAAAATTAAATCTATCTGTTATTAGTAAATGAACACTTTTTAAAAAATATGTTTTTAAATTTTATAGCAACTAGTTTCTCTTGGGCCAGAGATTTAGCCCAGTGGTTCGAGCACCTGCCTAGCAAGCACAAGTCCCCTGATTTCCATCCCAGCTAACCACATGAAACAAATACTGGGCTTGGTGACTCACACCCACCAGCAATCACTGCCATATACCACAATGCCAGACTTGGTGATTTATGACTGTAATCCCAGCATTTGGGAAGCAGAGGCAGGAGGACTACTGAGTTCAAGGCTTGCCTGGGTTACACAGTGAGCCCAGGGCCAGCATGAATTACAAAGTGAGACCCTGTCTCAAAACAACAAACAAACAAAAAATAATAATCTCTCTCATGATATACAGTACAGTGTTTAACCTTCCTTCTAAGGTGCTGCACATAGGACAGTGCTGATCCTCCTCTTGCAATCCATGTTAATTTGGCTCTTTTCTCTCTGCAATCCTAATAATTTTGATAGGCTACCTCCCAAGTAGAGACATTTCTGAATTTTGTAATATAAAAAATTTAAACTAAATTGCATTGAAGTCCTTTAAAAGGTGCTTGCTGAATATTAAGAAGTAATGGCAATAAAAATCCAATGTATAATTTAAAAATATTAATAGGTTTTAAATAACTGGAAGAATAGCAACAAGATTTTGTGGGAAGATAATGTTCAGCAAATTATGTGAATAGTACTTGTGGAAATTATTTGAGAATGATTCTAATTTTTGTGCAGCTGATTATATATATATATATATATATATATATATATATATATATATATATATTTTTTTTTTTTTTTTTGAGACAGGGTCTTGCTTTGTAGTTCAGGCTGGCCCTGAGCTCACTATGTAGCCCAGGCAAGCCTTGAACTCAGCAATCCTCCTGCCTCTGCATCCCGAGTGCTGGGATTACAGGCGTGAGTCACCACACCCGGCGAGCTGATTATATTTTTAAATCAAAAGCAGTCCTTGGGCCTTGGCAGTGTTGGAGGCATTAGACACAGCAGTGCGCTGTCAGTGTTCAGAGGGTACAGACCCTCCCTGTGCAAAGGATTTGTCACCTTCAAAGCCCTGGCAGAGCCCCAGGAGAGAGGACAGGGAAGCGCCCCCTGCTGGCGACCCAGATGCAGCACATGTGTGAGTCTGCTGGGAGGACAAAGCAGGGAGTTAGGGCCAGGACTCAGACGACACGAATGTGGAGACCAGGAGAGGAGCAGTGACAGAGACCTGGTCCCGCATTGGAAAGATGGGCTCTGGAGGAGTGGGGCTGATGTGCACTGATCCCAGGATGCACCGGGCAGCAGGAAGCAACGTAAAAACAGCACGCAGGCTCAGGCTCAGGCTCACTGGGCCATGCCTTGATTGCCCTGCTGGAGGTGCCGGCTGTGCCCGAGGGCACTTCGGTGGCTGCAGCTGTGACCTCTATCATTCCATACAGGACATTCCTTCAAGATGTGGTCAAGCAAGATGTGGTCATGCTAAGCCCTAAACAAAGTATAGGATATCAAGAGGACCGTGATAATAAAGACATGACATGACGATTTTAAATAATGAGCAGTGTTACAAGATAAATAAAGTAGATAATTTTTAAAACACTTGGGTTGGAATAAAATGTGGACTGAGAAGTCCAGAAAAGTCTCTCTGAAAAAGGCATATGTGGACCACAGCATTAAGACCTCAGCCCCCTTTCCTGCTGTAGGAACATTGTCCAGGCATCAGACATGACAAAATGATAAGGCAAAGGCCCCAGGGAAGTCTGAGGCTTGTCTTATTCTTTGAAAAGAACTGGAAATGAGGCAGAGATCACCATCGGAACCAAGGACAGGTGCACTCCTGGGGTTTAACTCAGGGCCTGCCATCCATTACAGATATGGCCCGTTTCCTCCCTACCCCTTTCCTCTCCCAAATAATCTGATCAGTCTCCAAACCCAGGTGTATCATTAGCATCAAGGCGCTTGCACCCAGCATCTCCAAAAATAAACCAGATGAAAAAATAAACCTGTCAGTGATCATCTCAGAGGGACAAAGAACAAACAACCTCTAGGCCTTTCACCTGCTTCTCATTAAAATGTGATTGGTGTTTTCCTCCGAGATGGTCAGGCACTTAGAACTGCTTCTGCGAAAATAGGGAACCTCTACTTGATACCCAAAAGGTAACTAAAACGGAAAAAAGCTTGACCCTCATGTTGTCTTCTATGCCTTAAAACTTTGGGTCAGACTCTTGCTCATCTCTGTACATAGACACATTAGTTAACAATTTAGGGAGTATCTGTTTAAAAGTTGGGGAAAAAAGGTTAACTTGCCCTAAAAGAACCTCTTTGAGGACCGAGGATACCATTGTAAGACACTCAACTAGATGACAGTTTTCGTGCCAAGCATGGGTCTCTCAAGGCCTCCAGCCATTGCCCTAACCCTGCAGTCACCCTGGACTCCTGCAAAACCCATACACAGCTGAGGAACCTACCATCTGAGGACTCCTCCAGGGCTGTGAAAGCAAGTCCAAGATGAGACTCAGCCAGCCCTCAGCCCACCACAGTGCCCTGTGCGATGGCTCACTTTTCACCCGCGCCCCTGCAGACATTCAAGCTACATTTCCTTCCGCATTTCCTCTTATGTTCCTTTGTTAATGGGCAGCTTAACCTTTTTCATGGATGTGTCCTCTTCAACTTTCAGGTCCCTGATCTAAAACATTTTCTCTTGCTTTGTAATCGAAAGTTTTGTCTATAAATTTCTGCTAATTGACTTGGTTTTCATTTCCATTGGAACTGAAAGAAACACCTGCCAAGGCTGATGACAGAAGAAAGCTGGCATCTAAAGAACAGAAATAAAATAGGAACCAATGGCCACAAGTAAAGGATGTAGCAAAAGAGGCCAAAATACATCAAAGCTAAAATGAGGATGTTAAATTTTATACTAATTGCCGGTGGGGGGGGACCTCAGTGAATTGATACATTAGAAAAAGGCATTTATTTTCATATCATAAAAAATGAGCTCATTTATATTGTCATCCCTATGTGCAGGGGAACATGCACCATAAACATACATTTGGTTCTACTTAGAACTTGAAGTACTACATAGATTTGTCTTGAACTAGAAGCTTCACAGAGCTTCTGATGGTTATTGAGGGGTTTTTTTTTCTTCTATTGACTAGCTCTGAAGAACATTTTAAGTTACTTTTTATTTTGAAAGATGTACTTTCTCAAGTTCTGATGGAGGCTCATCCAGGGCAGCAATGAACCCCTAGAGCAGAGGAACAATAAGGTTCAGAATATAGAGGGCAGCTGGGTCCCAGCCCACTCTCAGCCTCCATCAGCCTTGCACTCTGGAGATGACTATTCCTAATGTCCATCGTTCCAGAAATGAGCTTATTCCCTTTTGATTACCCTTACACCGGGGGCCACTGTCACTGTGACTTTGACTGATCCTGCCCCAACCTTCTTCAAGGTGGCAGTCATCTGTAAGAAATGGAAAATATTCAAAGGGAAAAGGGTAGGGATAAGTACTGAGGGGAAAGAAAAAAATATGATGTTTAAAAAGGAAACAAAGCATATGTGTAGCGGGTGTGAGAGTTTGAAGGGTGGGTAGGGGAGTGGAAAAAAGTGAGAATTAAGTCATGTCATACACTGATACAAATTCTCAACATTGAGTGTGACTGTGATGTGTATATAACATGTACCAATAAAGAATTCAACTAAAACAGACGAATTGAAGAAACAACCAATTAAAGAGATTCATAGGTGATTAAAATAACTGAAACTGTTCCCCTATGGAGTTTGTTTTATGCCTGAAAAATAAAGTCTTGGGAGTGAGATGTAGTTTAGGCTTAGCATATGTGAGACATTGATTTTAGGCCCCACCACCCAATAAATAAAAAATGTGTAAAAAATTACATATATTCGTGTAACATTTTATTAACATTTTTATCTTTTTTTCTAAATGTGTGCTCTATTAGTCTTGTTCATCATAGACATTGTTCTTCAGTAATTAGAAAGCTAGTGAGTTTTTGTTGGAGCTATTAAATTTGCCTAGGTAATTACTATTAGCTGCCCACAGTAGAAAGACAACTTTGACGTCTTGGTGGCTTACTACTGCCACGAAAATGTCTAATCTCCTCTGACATGCATGTGACTGTGTGGCTGCACCCACCTTGTACCCTGTCATTTAGAGCAAACTACAAAAGGAGTACTGGCAGAAAAAAATAAAATGGCGACCACGGTGCACTCAGCTTCCAGATACTGCATCTGGCACTGGAAGGCACTTCCTTCCTGTCTAGGAACAAAGGAGAATGTGGAATGACTGGTGAAGTTACCTTTGTCACTAAATACACACCTGTCCCACACTCTGACCCTCCCAGGGGCTCCCTCGGCTCTTCCCACTCACTCATCCACACTGCCCTTTCGTATTTTGTCACCCTACCCAATAATGTGTCCACTTCCAAGTCCAGGTGTGTGTCAGTGCAGCTGAAGAGTATGAGTATGACCATTTTGGGGAAAAGATTACTAACTTCAAAACATATCATGACTATCACCTTTGCCTAACACCCTGTCTCCATACACATTGGGGATCTTGATGACCTTCCAAAGCCTTTTTACTCATACATAGGATTTTGTGGAGATGATTGGATCACAGGCTCAAGATACTACTTCTCAGTGTTTTCAGGCACAAGTGAGTTTATAGCTGTGCACAATGCTGGAAGATGAAGCCTGGTAGGAAGAGGTAGCCACTGGGGGTATGGCCAGGACATGCCTCCTTCTTCTCCTTAGATCTCTCTCTTCTTTCTACCCCCATGGCATGAGCCATTTCTCCTCTGCCATGCTGCCCTGTCTTTGAGCCTTTCATCCATGGACTAAAAGCTACCTACACTGAGGCAGAGGAAATGTTCATATATATATATATATATATATATATATATATATATATATATATGGATATATATGTGTGTGTATATATATGTGTGCATGTATGTGTGTATATATATGTGTATACACACACACATACATATATATATACACACACACACACATATATATTCATACACACACACATGTACCCAATGTGTGCAATGGACAAGAATAGAATGGCAGCAATAGATGCTTTGGATTCTGGATGCAGTGACAATGACACTACTATAGTTCTGACTTTTAACATCTCTCATAAGCCATATGCTAAAGTCCTGGTAGCTGGCACTTGGTGCTTCTGGGAATTGGTAGAACTTTTTTTTATTGAATTCTTTATTGGTACAATTTATATACATCTCAAAATCACATATAACATTGGGAAATTTGTACCAGTATATGCCACAAGTTAATTCTCATTTTTACCCATATCCCTACCCATTCCCCCCTCCTCCCCCCTTATACATGCTCTTTTATTTTCTTTCTGTATCATATTTATTCCTTCCCCTCATCATAT
>PVIC010007975.1:0-49408 GCA_004025085.1 Thryonomys swinderianus | reverse complement strand
AGCCCAGGCAAGCCTCGAACTCAGCAATCCTCCTGCCTCTGCCTCCTGAGTGCTGGGATGACAGGTGTGAGCCACCATACCCGGCACTGTGGTATGTGGTATTGATGGCTGGTGGACGTGAGTCTCCATGCCCAGCATTGTTTGTGGTTACTGGGGATCGAACTCAGGACCTTGCGCTTGCGAGGCAGGTGCCAAAACCACTGAGCTAACCCTCCAGCCCTGTTCTTTTTTTTATAATTTCTCCCACCCCCCTCTCCCTGCACCTTCTCATCTCACATTCAGATAATTACTGATCGCTTTCTGTCACTATAAGTAAGTTTACATGTTCTCTTCTTTTTTAAGACTGGATTTCACTACATTTCTCAGCTGGCCTTGAACTCGCCACTGTCCTGCATCAGCCTCCTGAGTAGCTGGACTTAACAGGCAGGCACCACCATGCTTTGCTCAGTTTGTATTTCTAGAACTTTCTTTGCAGAGAGTCTCTCTATGCAGTCCAGGCTGGCCTTGAACTCTTGGCGGTCCTGTCTCAGCCTCCTGAATGCTGCATTGCTTTAGGGTTATATGTAAATGGAGTGATACCATATGCTTCTCTTATTTGGTTTCTTTCATTCAGCCTAGTAAGCTGGAAGTTCGTTCATGTTCCACTTAAAAATATTTCATTCCTTATTTCTACATTGTATTCCCCTGTATTTTGTGCCTGTCACATTTGTTTGTCCATTCACCTATTTGACATTTGAGTTCTTCCCAGTTTGGGGCTATAAGAAACGTGCCGTGAACATTCATGTAGAAGGGTTGGTGTAAACCATGCTTTCAGTCTTCTTGAATAAATATCAAGAATAGAAAGATCAGATCATATGGCACACATGTGTTTGAGAGACAGTCTGGATCGATTATCTCTTACTGCATAATCAATAACTCCAAAGTGAACTAACTTAAAACCACTCATCGTTATCCCGTGATTTCTGCAGGGCACGAGTCCAGGTGTACCTTCGTGGATGCTCAAGACATCGCTCAGCACCTTTGTCGAAAGTGAACAGCCCCGTACAGGTTGATCTATCTGCATCCTCTGCACTTTCATTAATACTTTTGTTTCTACATCAATAGCCACCTGCTTGTTTACCTGGGATCTTGAAGAGCTACTCAAACAGTGAGGGGGAGCCCTCTAGATTTATTCCCTTTTTCTTAAAGTTTCTTTTGCTGTTGTAGCTCCTTTGCATATCCATTTTTAAAGTAGTTTATCAGTGTCTACAAAACAGTCTGTGGGCTGGGGATTTAGCTCAATGGTGCAGTCACCTGCTTCTCAAGTATGAAATAGTCTGTTGTGATTTGGATTGTGATGGGTTTAAATTTTTGTATCACTTTGGAGAGAACTGTCAGCTGAATATTGAGTCTTCTGATCCATGAACATGGTGTGTCTCTCTATTTACTTACACCTTCCCATCATTTTTCTCTGAGTTGTTTTGTGTTTTTCAGTGGAAAGGTTTTCCCTCAAGTTTTCACATACTAATTGAATGTATTTGTGGGATAAGAGTGATGATCAGGTACATGTATATATCTAATGGCCTTTGAACTTTTCTAGTTCTTTATCAAATTGACAGTAAATTGTAAGCTATAACCCCATCTTATGCTGCAGAAGACTAGATTGTAACCTTTCTCTGTAATTGTAGTTTGGTAGCCATCACCCAGCCCCCCTCTGTTTCCTTCCTCCTCTGCCTTTGCTAGTCTTAAGGGACCACTGTTCTACGCTCTTCTCCTGTGATATCAAAGCTTTTAGCTCCTATGTGAGTGGTAACACCTAATATTTGTCTTTCTGTAGCTGGTTTATATCACTCAGTGTCCTCTAGTTTCATCCATGCTGCTCCAGATTATAGGATGCATATTTTTATGATTGGATAACATTCCACTTTGTGTACATACCACACATTCTTTTTATTGATTTTTATTTTTTTAATTTTTAAAAAATTTTTATTGAGACAGGGTCTCGCTTTGTATTTCAGGCTGGCCCTGAGCTCACTATGTAGCCCAGGCAAGTCTTGAACTCAGCAATCCTCCTGCCTCTGCCTCCTGAGTGCTGGGATGACAGGCGTGAGCCACCATGCCTGGCATTGTGCTATGAGGTACTGATTGCTGGTGGGAGTGAGTCACCATGCCCGGAATTGTTGTATGTGGTTACCGGGATCAAACCAGAGACCTTGCACTTGCTAAGCAGGCGCCGGAACCACTGAGCTCAATCTCCAGCCCATACCACACATACCCACTCACTGATCTGTGGACACTCTGGTTGATTTCATATCTTGGCTGGGTGGGTAGTGCTGCAACAAGCCTGAGACTGTAATTATCTCTTTGATACACTGACTTCATTTCCTTCAGATAAATACTCTGCACAGTACTGGGATAGTTGGGCTGTAGGTAGCTTTATATTTTGATTTTGAAGGAAGCATAACACTGTTTTCTATAATGGCTGTGCTAATTTACACTCCCATCAGTGACGTATAAGAGTTTCTTCTCATCACCAATAGCATTTGTCATTTCTTGGTTTTACTGATCATTTTCTAACTGGGATGCACATCTCTCTGTGGTTTGGATTTGCATCGCCCTGCTGCTGAGTGACTCTGAGGATTTTCACATTGTCGTGGTCATTTGTATGTCTTCTTTAGAGACACGGACCCTGGGATCATCTGCTCTTCAGTGGAAAGGTCTCGTGAACCTTTCTTCCAAGTTACCTCCAAGCATTTTATATTTTTGATGCTGTTGTAAATGGAATTTTTTTGAAATTTCCATTTCTAGTTATTTGTTTCTTATTTATAGAATATATTTAATTTTCTTTTGTATGTTAATCTTAAATCCTAGTACATTTCTACATTTACTTATTAGTTCTACTTGTTCTGAGAAACGGATTCTGTAAGGTTTTCAGTGCAGTACAGCAGATTTGCAAAGAAGATTCTTCTTTTTGCATCTGGAGACAGTTTTTATCCTTCCTTCCTATCTTTTTCTTCTTTATTAAATAGGCTATAACCTCCAGAGCAAGGTTAAATATAAGCAGTGAAAGCAGGCTTGCTAGCTTATTCTTGATATCAGAGAAAAAAGCATTCTGTTGTTTTTTAAATATAGAAGCTTGCTTTGGTAAAGGTGCAAAGTCATAATCACAAAAGAGATCTTGTGAGGGTGCAGTGAATGCTTTTGACACAACACAACGCACTGAAACACTGTGGTTGCTTTTTTTAAAATAGATTTTATATTTTAGCAAAGTTTGAGGTTCTCAGGCAAAATTAGGCAGCAAGTCCAAAGCGTTCCCACCTGCCTTCCACCGCGTGTGCAGCCGCCCGCTGCCGACGTCCACGTGAGCCCAGAGTGACCCATCGTTACCACTCAAGGTGCTCCGTTCACGTCAGGGTTCCTCTTAATTTTCCATGTGGGTTTGGAAAAAATATATAAGGGCGTGTATCTACGCTGCGCAATCGGACAGAATAGTGTCACTATCCCGAAGCTTCTCTGCTGTCCTCTTGAACCTCCTTCTCCTCCCCTCTAACCTCTGAGAACCACTGATGGCTCTCACAGTCCTCAGGTGGGATCCTTACACTCAGGAAATGCACGCCATGTCTTCCCTGTCTTTTCATGAGCTGGTAATTATTTATTTTTTCATTGAATTCTTTATTGGTACATTTTATGCACACCTCACAATCACACATAACAATGGGGAATTTGTACCAATATATGACACAAGTTAATTCTCATTTTTACCCACATCCCTACCCACCCACACCTCCCCACCCCCTATATACATGCTCTTTTATTTTCTTTCAGAATCATATTTATTCCTTCCCCTCATTACATTCCCACACCAAATTTCCTTAGGAAATTTCCCATTCCTCAAACACTGTCATACTTTCTAGAGCTCGTTTGCATCTCCAGGTGCTCATATCAAAGAGAAGATCCGGTATTTATTTTTAACATGCTGAAAAGATTCCATTTTATGGATGTACCACAGTTTCGTTATTCATTCATGTCCCAAAGGGGATCCTGGTTGTTTCCACACTTCAGCAGTTACAGAGACAGCAGCTGTGGATAGTTTTCAGCTATCTGGGTAATAACAAGAAACAGAGATGCTGACTTGATGGTATAATGAGATTTGTTCGTAAGAAGGTGCCAAATTGCCCCCTGAAATGCCCGCACCATTCTGCGTTCTCCCCAGCAGCCAACGAGAGTTCCGGGTGCTCCCCACTCGCTCCAGCTCTTGGTGCTGCCAGACTGGAGGTTTCCGGCTTCTAGTACACGGGAGTAGCACATTTTCGCTCTCCTGAGCCTTTTACCCTGAACCATGAAACTGGTTGTTAGCTGTGGGTTTTTCCATACTTGCCCTTTGTCAAGTTGGAAAAGTTCTCTTCTGTTTTTAATTTGATGACCCTTTCTTTTTCTGAACTAGGAATTAATGTTGAGTTTGTTAAGCAATTTTCCTGTATGTGTTGAAATGGTCATGTGGTTTTTCTTTTTTAGTTTGCTAATATGATTAATTACACAGGTCAGTTTTAATGCATTAAATCAAACTTGTGTTTCACCACTTGATAACGATGCATCATTGTTTTTTTCTTAAAATTAAAATCTGTTTGTCAGGTATTGCTGGGCTCATAGAGTGACTGAGGAGGGAAGTCCTCCTCTTCAATTTCCTGGAAGAGTTTTTGTAGAGTTGATATTATTTTGATGGATTTATTAAGAATCTCTTGGAGGTCTTCCTACTTCTTGTGTAAACTTCCAACCCATCTTGTATCGAGCCTGTCCTATTCCCTTTGCTCCGAGGTAACAGATGCGTCCAACTCCAGAGTCACAGGGCTCTTTAGTTTCGGTGTTTTTCCCGGAGCCGGTGCAGGCTTCAGCTTTCCTGATCTGCAGACAGCGGTCACTCGCTCACCACCTGCCTCCTCCTCCCAGGTGCTGTTGTCTCTCCCCCGTGTGCCCCCACCCCGACAGGCGCCTCCCTCGGGGTCGCTGTCGTGAGACTTTGAGAGAAATCAGTAGTAAATGCAGGTGTCTCTGCCATCCTGACCAGCAGGTGAAACATCTCTACTCTTTAAATTGTTTTTTTTTTTTTTTTTTGAGACAGGGTGGTCTCGCTTTGTAGTCCAGGCTGGCCCTGAGCTCACTATGTGGCCCAGGCAAGCCTCGAACTCAGCAATCCTCTTGTCTCTGCCTCCTGAGTGCTGGGATGACAGGCATGAGCCACCACGCCCGGCACTGTGTGGTATTGATGGCTGGTGGGCGTGAGTCACCACACCCAGCATTGTATGTGGTTACCGGGATCGAACTCAGGGCCTTGTGCTTGCGAGGCAGGCGCTGGAACCACTGAGCTAAATCTCCAGCCCTCTTTAGAATTTTATGACAAGCTTCTTCTGTCCATTCTGTAGCTCTGGAATGGCGTGTTGGGGGTTGGGGGTTGCCCTGGTGAGAGCACTTTTCTGGCTCTGTCCTGTCTCCCACGTTTCTGCTCCTATTTTCAATCTCATTGACTTTGTATTTCATATCTAGAATGTCTTTTTATCTCTTGGTCCTCTTTTTAAATTTTTAACTTCCAAAAATTCCTTATCCTCTTTTCATAATGTTCCCTTCTGATTTTATGGTAACAGAATCTTCCCAAATCTCCCTAATTAAATCCATCACCCTTTCTCTGTTCCTTGAACTATCTTTTCTCCAGGAGGGTCAGCCACCTGTTCAGTAATTTTGATCTTTTTCCTACTCCTAAAGATCAGTTCCTCCTTATGTTTGGTGATCCTTTCTTTGTCTTCCGTTCCTACGTGACAGGGATTGACTGTGGATATAGAAGGACAAACCGATTCCAACTCAGACCCAGTTTATCCTACTATATACTCACAACACAGGTCTTTTCCATGACTCACCAAGGTGTGGAGATTTCAAGAGGGTCTTCGGCAGAAGCTAACTGATTGCATTTGGATACCTCTACCCGAGACAGCCTCAGATTTCACAGGCTGAGGCTCAGTCAGAAGGCTGCCCCACCCCCCGGCCCATTCAGGTGGCAGGTGCAGACCCGTTTGTTCTACTTACGCTTCTGACCAACCAGTTCTACATGGGGGCTCCTGCCAATGCGTCCTTGAATTTGATTAGTTTCTCGAGTGGCTCGCAGAACTTAGGGAGAGATGCACAGGTCAAGGACTGCAAGCTTCAAAGCCTTTCGTGGGTTCACCACCGTCCTCATGTTCAGCTGTGGAAGAGTTCTCACCTAACCCTGTGGGCTGATAGGGAGGCTCCCTTCCATAGGCATGACCGAAGTGGGGACAATCATGTCAACACATGACTAGTCAAAAAGCTCCAGATCTTGTGCTCAGAGACCAGATAGGGATCGCAATGATGCCTGTCTGTTTAGAGTCCTGAGCAGTCCTTCCTCAGGCATGGGGTGCAGGTAAGGCGGCGTCTCACTGTCTACCAAACAAGATAGGTCAGAGGGCTTCTTCACGGTCAGCCCCAAACCTCCAAAGCAGAAAGGTAGAGGAAAATTAGAGTTTCTACGATCTCTCTTGGGGAACCTGTGTATTACGATGAGCTGGCATCTTGTGTCTCTTCAGCGGGCCTCACTCTTGACCTAATACACACACAAATAGGAGCATCCCATATAGGACAAGCACAAGAACTCAGCAGACGTGGTAGGAGTTTAATACTCCTTGACAGTGAGGAGCACACCTGTACCAGAGACTTGAATTTCCCTGGTCAGATGACTTTATAGAAGAACCTCTGGTCACGTAGTTAGCCCGCCTGGAGGTAAACGTCTAATTGGCAGTCTCTCCCTGTGAGTTGGAGAGGGTTAGGAAAGGGCCTGCTTAAGATCAGTCTTGTTGACCAGTGCTTACTCAGACTTCCTGTTTGCTGCCTTCCTCCACTCCCAGCTCTAAACCCAAGCCTCTCTATACTGACAGGCCCGTGGCTCCTGCTGCAGCCCGCAGCCCGTCTCTAAGCCAGCACAGCCTCCCTGGCTCTTTCCATCTGTTGCTCTACCCTCACTTTCTATCTTCCTGAATCCATTTTAATGTCTTGCTTCATAGCACTTTGCCTCCAATTTCCTCCCTGTTTATGAAATTATTTCATATTATACTTCTTTTTGGGATTTGCAAGAAAAAAGGAATAATCCACATGAACCTCCCCCCGCCTTAAACCAAGAATTTTCTCCTAGTTTTATTAGTCCTTAAGCTTCTGCAGGATATACACATAATTGGGATTTTTCTTAACCTAGAGGAACATCTAAGAATCAGTGGGCCTTCTGTGTTCACAAGCCAGCCACTGCCATTTTTCCGGGGTGCACAGACTTTATGTCCACTAGTTATGGAGGTCATATAGTCCCCTTGGATGAGTTTACGACCAAATGTGGTATAGTTAGTAAGATCTGTGACTCCAAAGAGTTATGAAAACCAAATTATTAAAATGTGGATCCATTGCCGGGCGTGGTGGCTCACGCCTGTAATCCCAGCACTCAGGAGGCAGAGGAGGATTGCTGAGTTCAAGACTTGCCTGGGCTACATAGTGAGCTCAGAGCTAGCCTGAACTACAAAGCGAGACCCTGTCTCAAAAAAAAAAAAATGTGGATCCACTAAGCACCTGGAAATGCATCATGGATTGAAGCTAAGTTGGGCCTTCAATATTGCCCCCTGGGTGGCTCTCATCTGTGAATAATGCATTACACAAAGCCAGGCACTATAGGCCAATTGCTGTGATAGGCGTCTGAGGGACCAGATGTTCAGATGTGTACTGCTCTGACCCATCATCCTGGTGCTGCTGTTTTATTGATACCAAACAGTTCCCAAGATAATACGCTACGCATCAGGGAAATGGTCCCCGGAGGAAATGAAAGCTCCAAGAGAAAATTCTGAAATCATTGTTGGAGCAAAGACAGCTACTGTGTTGCATAACAAATGTTTTTCCCCCTGTCAGCCAAGAGTGAATTTAGATTACAGGTTATTTACTCGATTTTTATATATCTGTGTATCAGTGAGAATAATTCTTCAGCTCCCCTCCAATTAAAAAGCAAAGTCTTTCTGAACCTCCACAGATTCAAAGATGGATTTGAAGTCTCAAATCTCCTGGATGTGGTACTTTTAAATTTCCTGTTTCACAATGATGGAGAAGTAATTTTCAAGTGCAAAAATATCTGTCAGGGAGAGTATTAAACAACTCCACACCTTCATCCATTTCTGTCTTCGGCTATTTACAAAAACACACCATTTAAATATGAAAGGCAACTTCCTGTTAAACTTTGGATGTAGCAACCAACAAGAAATATGGCCGCTGGTGGTGAGAGAGGAAAAAATAGTTTCTGTATACAAAGCTCTAACATAATAAACAAGCAGAAGCACTTCCTGATAAATAATGCCAAGCAAACATTCATATCCTTGCCTCCACTGTATTCAAAATATTTTTACTAGACCAAGTGCAAAGTATTATTATCATTAATATTAAGTTTATCCTTCCTGGAACAGATCCAGGCCCCAGTTCTACCAGAAGGTCTGGTAGGAGGCAGGGATATGGACATTTATTACAGCACTGACTTTGGTTTTAATTTTCTTCATATAAATGTTGCAAGCTGTGGATGCACATAAACATTATTGTGCTTGATGAAACCCACGCCCAACAGCCCCAGGCCCACAGCAACCACCCCACAAAACCATCCCAACGGAAATGCCACAGCAGTCAACAGGCAGCACTCAGAGCTAACCGTGGTCCCAGAAGGCAGCCTGGGTAGAGAGGCAAAGACAATGGACAAAGACAGCGGGGCACCGGCAGGTCCCCACGCCGCCACAGCCACCCCCCAACCCAGGTGCGGAGGTCGGCCCCCTTCAGAACTGGCTCAAAGTGTAACACTTTTCTTTGTTCACTAAAGCAAAATGCTAATGGGGGGACTCGTGTTCCTTAAGCCAAAAACCTAACAACGCGAACAACCGCCCCCCCCACCAAGTTGCCTTTTATTGACATATTATCCAGAAAAGAACATGCCTCATACACGTGGTCTGATACATTTTCACAAACGGAGCTCAGCCCTGTAACCCACACCTAAAGCAACACGGAACATTAGCCACCCCTAGGAGGTGTCCTCGGGTTCCTCTGCGATCAACGCCTGCCCTCGCCGTCCATCCGGGACCCCACTCAGCCTTCCCGTGGGATGGAAGAGGGCGTCCTGACAGGGCAAGGAGAAGAGTGAGAGATCGGGGAGCCTCTCAGAGGAACAAGTGTGGGAGACAGCAGAGCTGCCAGGACTGTCCAAGCCCTGAAAGAAAGGAGGCCCTGGTGGTGGGGGGGGCAGGGCTGGCAGGAGGAGGGGAGACCAGATAAAAGCAGCAGCCACAGTTACATCGACAGTGTCCTGCCCGGATGTCACCCGGTCCACAAAGAGACGCAGGCTGGGGGTAGGCAGGGCCTGTCAAGGAGGATCGGGCAGCAGCAGTTACCTCGACTCACTGGCTGCTGAACATCCAAGTCGCCCAGGTCACTGTCGTGCGCTTGCGAAGTCTGCACTCGAGCTAGGGAGACAAATAGGTATCGGGGCAACACTGCCGGCGAAGCAATGGAGCTTGTCCTCTAGGCTGTACCAACACTGCTTACTGTAGTCACTCAACACGTGGCTGAGTCCACCGATTTGTGGGTTCATGGATGGGGCGATGGAGGGATGGACAGATGAATCCACAGAACAACCCCCAGGAGAGAAGCTATTTTCGCCTACACTTCAAAAAGCTAGAAGAAAGAATTTCAAGAGTTTTTATTGTAAAAGAAATGACAAGCGTTTCAGGAGATATGTCTTGCCTGAGGTGTTTCTGAGCAGGTGGGCCGACCTGTGTGACAAGGTCCACGCGGGGAAGTTCCACGGGAATGCTGGGCTGAGAAAAGGCACTAGGAGGAGTTTGGGTCAAGGTGATACTCCTGGCCTGAGGGAGCACTTTGGCTGCTGGAAGATTAAAAACTGGAGATACTTTGTGTACACACACACACACACACACACACACGGAGCTTCAGAGGGAGGCTGGGCCCAGTCCCCAGATGTGTACAGTGCTCAGCAACGTTAGCAGGGCCACTCCTCAGTGCCCAGCTTTGCCCTCTCAGCTGTTGGTACCACAGGAAGTTACTGGAAGCCTCTCCCCAGACATCGGTGGGTGTGAGGAGAGTGATTAGACCCCGTCTACACATCCGTGAGCCCCACTTTGCACTGCCTCGACCTCTCTCCAGGACCCCTAAGGACCCAGCCCTTGAGGAAAACAGGAGCGAAAGGTCTAGAGTGGCCAGGTGACCCGGTGGCTTCTGAGACTTTGACTTCATCCCAGAGACAATCTCCGCCCCCTCCGGCCGGGTGAGATGCCCTGGGGGAGCTGCCTCAGCTTCTTTCACAAATGAAAAGCTCCTGAAGGAAATAAGATTGCTCTAGGGCCAGAGGGTTAGCTCAGTGGTTCTGGCGCCTGCCTCGCAAGCGCAAGGTCCTGAGTTCGATCCCCGGTAACCACATGTAATGCTGGGTGTGGAGACACACCCACCAACAATCAACACCGCATACCACAATGCCGGACGTGGTGGCTCACGCCTGTAATCCCAGCACTCGGGAGGCAGAGACAGGAGGATTGCTGAGTTCGCGGCGGCTTGCCTGGGCACCATAGTGAGCTCAGAGCCAGCCTGAACTACAAAGCGAGACCCTGTCTCAAAAAGCAAAAAAAAAAAAAAGATTGCTCTAAAAAGGTAACTCACTCTTAGATATTTTATTTAATTTTATAACTGATACGTAAAACACAGAACTTGTACATATCAATGCAGTGACGTGATGTTTTTATACATATATACACCATGTAATGTTTACATCAGGGTAAATATATCCCAAACGCTTGTTGCTTGTTTATGGTGAAAAGCTGCAAAATACTTTCTTCTAGCTTTCTGAAATATGGAAGATGACACCTTACCTATCGGACCTGATTCAAATCCAATATCTATGTTAAGTGGCCACACACACACACAACAGACTATAAAGATTACTGTAAGCTGGACTGTGGCTCCCCTCTCCAAAGCCAAGTCCTGACCCCCTGCACTTGTGAATATGACCTTACTAGAAATAGGACCTTTGCAGATAGGATCAGATTAAGACGAAATCCCGCTGGGCTAAGGTGCCCCTCTATCCAACACGACTGCTGGCTTTGTCAGAAGGAAGACAGGGCTGAGGATTTAGCCCAGGTGGCACTGTGCCTACCGTGGAGGAACAATGGCCTGAGTTTGATCCCTGGTGCCACAAAAGAAAATTATTTAGAAGGACGATAGAGGACACCTGGGGACAATGCCACATAACGTGCTGCAGCCCAAAGGATCCTGAGGTTTCAGAAGCCGAAAGGAGATTCCTCTCTACAAGGTTGAGGGGTGCTGGCCCCGCCCACACTTTGATCTTCAACTTCTAACTTTTAGAAGAAGCCGCCCATATTTTTGAAAGTGTGAGCTTCAGGAGCAACACGGAAGGCTGTGTGTGCCCTCCTCCCAGCTTGGGTGTCGGGTGTGAATGGACTGGCTACGTCACCCCAGCAACCTTCAGGGGGAGGCAGTAAGAGCACAGGGTTAGGGGCTTAGACTCTGGGGCTTGAATTCAAAACCCCTTCACGGCTCCCTCGGGGCCCTGTGATCTTGGGGAAATTACCAAATCTCTTGTGTTTCCATGACCTTGTTGGGAAAAAGGATATAGAATTGGGTTATTATAGAACGAGGGAGGCAACATGTCCTTCGAGGATATTACCCAGCACACTCTCACCACTGGGCGCAGGGGTTGTCCGTTGTCCTATCCCTCAATGTCCCCTTTCTCCGGGGTGCAGCATAGTCACAGTGGGTCATCTAAAGGGCTGCGCTACTGGAGGTGGTGGACCCTGGGTCAGAGGGATCAGCCGGTGCCTGGAGTTGGGGCCAGGCAGGAAAAGCCAAGGGCAAAGCGTGTCCAGAGTACGGCCCAGCGCGTGTGATGTTCTGGCGATGGGAGCAGATGGGCTGGAACCCAGGTGCCAGACAAGAAACATGGGTACCCGCAAGTCCCTGCAAGCAGAGCCAGGGGGCAGGAAGTCGTGGAGAAGAACAGCAGCCAGTTCCCGGCTGAGGGAGAGACAGGAGGGTGCTTGGCAGCCAAGCGGCCCCTGGAGGAGACAGGGCCTTAGAGATGGAGGAAAAGGGCCAGAGACAGCTGCCTACCACTAACTGGTACACCGGGAACTGGGCGGTGGGCAAGCAGAGTTGGGCACCTGGCCATTAGGTTGTTGGGCGCTGAGCCTTGGCCGCAGGTCCCCTGCCAGGTACCGTAGACCCAGGAACACTGCTCATGTCTCCTTCCTCTGTGCTCAGCTCTACCTGCCCGGGAGCCTGCTGGCAGCACACTGGCACAGCCTGCAGAGAGTGACTGGGCTGGGAGCAGCTGGCTGTCCCATCTGGGGCATCTGAGGCCACACGCGGCTCACCTTCCTGCCCTGGGAAGCAAGAAAGAGTAGGCAAGATTGTCTTTGACCAAAAGTGTACTTTTGAGACGTTGAGCAGACTGTGTCTCATTTGCAAAGACACACAGCTCCATGGCGGTTGCAACAAGACAAACAGGACCAGAAAATCCTGAGCAACCTCTTACATCTCCGAGAAATGCAAAAACACACATGTAAATACTTTGCAAAAGACAAACACTGGACAGAGCACACAGCCATCTGCAAGCCGTGGGGCCGCTGACCTCCACCGGGCTCTAGGCGGAAACACCTCAGGCAGAATTCCAGCTTCTTGGTGTGGCATCCGTTCCTCAGCTCGTCATGGTCATTGCTCTAGCCAATAAGTTTCTATCATTACTTCTTCATTTGTCCACTTTGAATGAGAGCTGTGGATTCTGCACGGTCACTTATTGACCTCCAGTCTTGGTGCCTCCAAATAATGATTTTTAATTTTCACATCTGTCAAATTTTTAACCATAAATGTAGACTTGAATATCCTTTGCGTTTCCATCCATGTGAAGAGTGCTAAATCTTCAAAGAGGCCACCAAGGCTCTGCCCTCTCTTCTAGAAGTCTCTTTCCATCTTCCCCTTTGTTCCCTTGATCAGCTGGGTTTTCCTTTTCCAGCACCGAGGATACACACTATTCTATTTGATGGATGAAGTTAAGTTTTCTGTCCCTTGTTATTTTTTATTGACAAGTGATCACAAATAAATAGCACTCGCTATTTATTTTGTACAACTGTGTACTGTGCATAATGGTCGAGTGGCTTCCTTCTCCATAGGGCTGACAGCTTTCCCGGGACCACACAAAGAAGAATGATTGTATCATCCAGGTTGAATGGCTTCTTTCTTTTGTATACTTCCTCTTGCTCAGAACTGTGACACATCTTTAGTTCGCTGATGATAAGATCGTGATTTTCACAGATAACTCTGTCGGGCTTTCCTCTTCTCGCTGACAACAAGGAGCTCCACCTTAATCCTCAAGTTTCTCAGTCTCGTAAACCTGTGAGCTAGACTTCTGGGGCTCCTGGTGAGTAAGTTTCTACCAAAGAGAGGCACTGGAGGCTGGAAGGCAGGGGATGAAGAGTGTGCCTCTCTTTCTGCTCTGGTGGTGGCCAGCTGCGACTGTGCTGGTGTGGGTATGGCAGGAGCACTGGGGCTGTTGGTTTTCAGGCTCTACAGCAGCATCCAGAGGCCAAACCCTTGTTTCTGGATGAGAGGTGATAATGTCTTTAGGCTCCGTGTAACCCCATTTTCCATTTCATTCCTCCAGTTCTAGAGGGAGTTGGTGGCCTTCTGTAGCTATGACTCCCTGGGATTTATGGATCAGATATTTGTGTTCCTATCAATTCACATGTCAAAGTCCTAACCCTCAAGGTGACTGTACTTGAGATAGGGCTCCTCAGAGTTAAATGAAGCAATATGTGTGTGACACTGATCTAGTCTGACTATTGTTCTTTTAAAAGGAAGAGACAGTAGCTCTCTTACAAAGCAAGAAATAGGACATAAACGCAAGGTGTTTGTGTAAAAGCCAGGAAGACAGCTCTACCCAGGAGCCAACTCTAGCAACACCTCAAGGACTTCTAGACTCCAGACCCATGAAGCAATTATTTTCTGTTTTAGCTATTTTCATACTGAGGACTGAACCCAGGGTCTCATATATATATATATATATATATATATATATATATATATATATATATATATATATATATATATGAGACAAATACTCTATCACTAAGCTACATCCTAAACCCTTTGTAAAATTTTTATTTTGTGATGGGCTTTCACTGAATGGCCAGGGCTGACGTTAAGCTGGTGATCTTCCTGCCTCAGCATCCCAGGCAGCTGGAACTACAGACAGCGCTCACTATGCTCAGCTCCCAGGGAATGTCCTGCGGCCAGACTTCGGCTCTCTGGTAAATCGATTCTTTATACCCCCCTGCCTATCTCTCCGATTTTGAGGCCAGCAGTTGAACTCAGGGTCTTAATTCTCCAGTGGACATAAGAAGAACTGTTGATTTCCAATTTGCTCAGCACTTTTCCTGTTGTGAAGACTGGAATGTCATCTGCAGGGCTCCTTCCATGTTGGGAAACTGTAAGTTGCATGCGGAACTTAAAGTACAGCGGTGCTCGGTTCATGAACTGAACTGGCTCTGTGATTTGGGGAAAGTCAGCCACATTCGTGTTGTTATGGCAAAGACAAAGGTAGTCTTTGTCACCTGATGCGGAGTTTGCAAACGAAAACGAAAATGTTGCCAAATGCTTCTGTTTGTGAATCAAATTTTTTGCAAACGAAAACAACCATGAATCAAGGTACTGCTGTAACTGCGATTTCATGTAGTATGACTTTAAAGAGGTGGATACGTTTCAGAATTCTTGGATGGCCCTTGATGGATATGCACCTTGGAGTCTTCCCCTCCCCCGCGCTCATCTCTGAGCGCAGGGTGGGGCTCCCTGCTGCCTGGGTAAGCACTGTCTCTGGAAACTTCCTGTAGCTGAACCACTGGGTTAGACCTACTGCTTCTTTGATCCTGCGTCTCCTGATTTCTGTTTTGTCCTTGTTTCATTGGAATACATCTTCAACAAATTCCAAAGGAAACACTTGTGGAATTTCTGAGTTTTTGGTTATCTGAAAAATGCATTCTCTAGTACCAATACTTTTAAAAATTGTTTACAGGGACTATGACTACGTTCAAACTATATCTCTCAAAACTCAGAAAATCTCAATTCATTGTTTCCAGAGTCCGTTCTCTGACAGGGTCTAGTCTTTATCTTTTGCAGGTATTTTATTTATTTTTTTTTCCTCTCTGAAAGCTTTGAGATATTCTTTTAATTCTTAGAGTTCTGAAATTTCATGTGAATGTCTAGATGTAGACATTTTGTATTGATCTAGGAGACACTCGTAGCCCTTTTGTGAAGAATTCTATCCCTCATCTTTGAGAAAATACTGTATCTTCCATTCACTCTCTTAACCAAGTATTGGACAACCTGGATTCATTTACTGTATCTTTTTGTTTTTCACACATCTTTCAGTCTCTCATTTTCATTCTCCAATCTAGGACAATTCCCAACATTTTTATTGACAAATTATGGAAGTTTATTAAATTCTTTTGAGTTGTATTTAAATAATCACATTTTAAATTTCTAAGCTGCCTTCTTTACTATTGAATTCTTTCATTTTCATAGCATCCAGCTCTTGTCTTACAGACTCAATAACTTCTCATGTCTCTCTGAAGATATTACTTAAATTTTTGAGGAATCATCTTTTGATTCTTGAATCATTTATTTTTCCCGTGGGGTTGACGGTTGCCATAACTTGGTCACATGCTGAAGGTCCCATGTGGGTCTGGTGATGCCTCATCCTTCATATTCAAGGGTGAAGCAGCAGGCTGGCCCCTCAGGTGCCTGCTGCACAGTCTGTCTGTGGTTATACCTGGTCTACGTCCCCACGAAGCTGCCCTGACAGAAAACACTGTGTATTGACAGGTCTTACAATAGCGTTAAATGAAAATCACAAGAGCCCAGTTTTCAGTTAAGCTCCTGTACTAAGTCCCAACCCACAAACTAGGTTAAAAATTAAAATGGAGTCACTCGTGTTAAGAGTTCCATGTCACCAAAATGCAACTGGTTATCTCAGCTTCCTAGAGAAATCAGGACTACCAGGGTAAGAGCCAAGTCACCCGAACAGTACGGTTTAAATTGGCATAAGAATGAGTGCCTCTCTGCCTTAAGCTTTACATGGGAAAGGTAACCTGAAGCAACTTGAATTTAATTAATCAATTACTGTCCTGTTTTTCTAACTTTCTGTATCTTTCTTAACCTGCATGCTTTCTTCTGTTTTTCCTTCAGTCCTTTTCTGTCTATAAAACCAACCTCCAACACCAATTCTGATTGTTCATGCCTACGATGCCTGCTCTCAGGAGGATCACAGGTTCAAGGCCTTCTGGGGAATTTAGGGACTGAGCAAGGTATTGTCTTAAATATTAGTAAGATTAGCCCTGCAGATATAGTTCAGGGTGAAGGATACTGATCCTTGATATGACCCCAAATTTTTTTAAAAAGCAAATTCTCAAAAACTCTTGAATCACAAACTGCAGGTTGGAGCTATCCACCCAGGTGTTTACAAATTCTCCAAAAGATTCCAATGCTATTGATGGTTCCAGACCTCGCTTTGTAGTTTATGCTGGCCCTGAGCTCACTATGTAGCCCAGGCAAGCCTGGAACTCAGCAATCCTCCTGCCTCTGCCTCCCGAGTGCTGGGATGACAGGCGTGAGCCACCACCCACAGTGGAATTCCACCCACTGTGGAATATGATACTAATTGCTGGTGACCGTGAGTCGCAGCGCCCTGCACTATTGTATGTGGTTACCAGGGATCGAACCAGGGACTTTGCGCTTGCTAGGCAGGCACCGGAACTACTAAGCTAAATCTCCGGCCCCCCAAAGATATATTTGAGCACTATTACTTTAAACTGAGTCAGCCCATCCTGGAAGTCTGGCTCCTCGGGACGTCTGTCTAGCTTCTCACAGAAGAGGGTGAGGAGGGAGAGCAGGCAGACCCTGTAAGTGCTCTCTGCCCTGGTGGGGTGTGTCTGTGTGTCTGTGCATCTCTCTGTGTCTGTGTGTCCCAGTAGTTTCCTAAACATTCTACTCTAAAGGCTCTGATCTCCTTCCTGGAGGTTCAAGAGGAGCCCTAGGGAGAAAATCAACACATTTCACCCAAGGCCCTATGTGAGGAAGGCTGCTTTCTTGGCATTTTCATTTCCCGGCCTTCAAAGCCTGCTTGCCAGCCCAGCCTGTGCCCTTGGAATTAGGGGGGTGGGGGGCGGGGCAAGCACCATGCCTTGAACTTCCCCTGACAGTGCTCTGAGCTGTGAGCTTTGACTTTCTCTAAAAAGCTAAAATGTACAGCTCAGACCATTTGCTCTCCAGCTCCCCAAATCCCCTTTTATAAATCTTCTGACCACTCAGACCTTGGTCCCCAGGCTGCCTGTCCCAGAAGCCCACTCCTAGAACTTTTCCCATGTCTTTCCCACCCATAGCTCCGGCTGTAATTGTGGCTCAGCAGTTGCTGGCTCACTGTGCACAGGGGCAGCATTTCACTGACAAAGTCAAAGTCAGTTCTCTAACAGTCCATCGCTCCGCAGGCTTCTGCTCTGTACATAGGACACCTGCCCTCTGCAATGGGCTCCTTTCACAGGAGGTGGGCCTGGGATGCGCCAGAGAGCCCCACCTGGACCAAGTGGGAATTGCAATCTTGCAACCACTACACCTTTTCTCCTTGTTCAAGAAAAAGGTACAAAAATAAGTACAGGAATGCATAAATTTAAAAAATATATTTTAAAAACTAAAGAAAACTGAAGGGCCGGAGGGTTAGCTCAGTGGTTCCGGCGCCTGCCTCGCAAGAGCAAGGTCCTGAGTTCGATCCCCAGTAACCACATATATGCTGGGCGTGGAGACTCACGCCCACCAACAATCAACACTGCATACCACAATGCCGGACATGGTGGCTCACGCCTGTCATCCCAGCACTCGGGAGGCAGAGACAGGAGGATTGCTGAGTTCGCGGCGGCTTGCCTGGGCACCATAGTGAGCTCAGGGCCAGCCTGAGCTACAAAGCGAGACCCTGTCTCAAAAAAAAAAAAAAAAATTGAAGTTTATTTTACCTTGGGAGCTATACAGTAATCCTTGAAATTAATGAAAGTGGCTTTAAGTTAGCTTAGATTTGAGGTGATTTCAATAGCAGTTTGGACATTCACGGTTATTGTGAATCTCACAAAATGAGGCTGGACCTCTCCAGACCCAACGGGAGAAAGGCCATTCTCTGGCTTCTCCTGGAGGACTTCCTGAGGCTTCTTGTCAGAAAGGGAGGGAGGAAGAGCCTACCTCTTCCTCTAACCAACAGAATTCACTTCTAGAGAGCCCCAGGGTTGTTTCCATTCTTGTCCACAAAGGAGGAAGAGGAACAAGCTCACCTGCTGGCGGCTTCGCATCCCCTGCAGTGCCAAGCTGAGGCCGGATCCGCTCAAGGTTTCACAGCCGAGTCTAGGTGAACTCGTGGTTTTAAACAGACTGTCCCAAAGCCCTGTGGTTCTGACCAACACCACCTGGGAACAAACATGCAGCAAAGCGGACTCCCTAAAGCCTCCGTGTTCCACGTCAGCCTGTCAGCTCGTTCTCAGGAAGGAGGCCCCTGAGCTGCCCGCCGTGGGGCTGGGGCTGAGCAGGGTGTGCGGGTCATGCGTTCTCGAGCCCCAGGCCTCCATCGTCAGCCTCGGGAAGGGACCTCGCACGTCTCAGGCAACCCTGGCGTGCAGAGGAGCGCAAACAGAGGGGAGGGCTCAGGTGTCCACTGTGCGCACAGCGCGTGCATTTCCACAGTGCGCCAGGCACACCCAGGCGTGCGAAGGGTGCCGGGGGCGCGCCCTGGGCATCGCGGCTGACCGAGGGTGTGAGGGGCAGCCATGCTTACGGGCACCGGCTGCCCAGGGGCATCTGCGCGGGTGTCACTCACAGTCCCTTAGTGAGTACAGCTCTCGGGAATTGCGTGTATCCCTTAGAGAGTGAGGCTGCTCTTTACCCATTTTATTCCTATTTACTCAGACAGACAGACAGATGGACGACAGACAGATGAGCGATGAGGGATGAGAAAGGCAAGAAGTCGAAATGCTGGCTACTTCCATAACTCAATAATCAGGGAGGCAAAGCAGTCACAGAACAGTGGAGCCAAAATGTCGCTGGGGGAGGAACAGCGATTAGTTAAATATTTAAGGCAGCCGCCCTGAGAGCGGCTGTGGAGGCGGCTCTCGGTTAATATTTAACACGCGCTGGGCAGTTGCTGGGAAAACAACTGTTTACAGGAGAGACGAACAAACATCCCCACCGCTCAGAGCCAGGAGGAGACTGCAGGCGACGCCCAGCGGCTCTGGTTTGTGCCCCGCACCCGGTGGGGCCCATCGCACTGCGAGGCCACAGCGTGGGGAGGTCACGGCTGTCCCTGGGGCGCCCTGAGCGCTGTAAACACGTAGCCCGGGCTCAGCGCTCCGGCTCCACACTCGTGGTTTGCAGGAAGCCCAGCCCTGCAGCTGGGCTTGGGTGGTGGCTGCTGGCTAGCCCGCCAGCCCCAACTCGGGCAGCTGCGCCCTGCAGCCCAGCCGGGCCGTCCTTGGGGCCCCACGCACTGCTCCAGGGAGACCCCGTGCCTGAAGCCAAAGGCAGGTGCTCACAGGCAGAGGGGCTTGAACTCCGGGAAAAGCATCACAAAGCTTCTCACA
Source organism: Thryonomys swinderianus (assembly GCA_004025085.1). Taxonomy (NCBI): domain Eukaryota; kingdom Metazoa; phylum Chordata; class Mammalia; order Rodentia; family Thryonomyidae; genus Thryonomys; species Thryonomys swinderianus. Next base: position 29,666 of record PVIC010007975.1, on the reverse strand, counting down.
TGTCCCCCGTCTTCAGGGACAGCAGGCCAGACGGCCTTCTAGAGGGATGAATGCAAGTCCTCCTATAACAGCTTCTACTTCTGTGAGGCCAGAAGAATCACCGTCCTTTCCACTACCTCGAGCCTCTCTGAGTCTACTGCCAACAGTCACCACTCAGTACTCCCCACACGGGCCTTGCGGAACTACACACATGCATCCTTAGGCTGAGCTGGCTGTGGAAGCCCGTCAAGCCCGAAGGATGCTGCTGGATTCTGACGCTCTGCCTGAGATGCCGTGGCTGACACAATGTGTCATTTAGGGCACAGGTAACAAAATTGCTCAACCCTAAGGACACAGACCCGGGGACTTCCTGGCATATTGCTGCCATCCTGCTCAAACCACCGCTGACTTTGACCCACTGACAACTCTCTGGTTGTTTGTACACCTGGCCATTTGTTACAAAGGACAACGGCTGAACAGAGTCCTGCTCCAGGAATCGCTACAGGAACTGGAGCCCACACATTCATCTTTGTTAAAATCTTTTTGCTTACTACAACCAGTCTTGTGTAGCTATTTAGTTCTGAGTTTTACAGCACAAATATAATCTTTTATATGCTGAGAACAATTGGCACAACACCACAGCACTGGGAAACCCAAGGTGTGAGAGACATGAGAGCTGTTTGTATCAATTGAAAGATCTAAAAGGTTCGCCATCATTGGTCTAAGCTCTTAGAAGGCTAGCTCCTTTTGTCTGCACAGCATAATTCTGAGTACTAGAAATCTGAAGAAACACTTGAAAAGATTTGGAAAATATCAGACAACATTAAAGCAGTTAGTGATGGTTCTACTTCAACAAAACAGGAGCGTGCAGAGACCAGAAACACGCATGGCTGGTGAGCGGTCACTTGATCATTTTTATGAATGATTTTTATTTTAGGGTTGTTTATGCTTCATCTTCTCCCAAACTCAGGCTGGCGTGTGAACCCCATTGTAAAGTATTAAGAGGAGGGGAACTTAATTCAGCCACAGTGTTTAAGACTGGAAGGTGACTGCGGTCAAGGTCACCAGGGCAGAGCCCCCATGGGTGCATACTCATGGCTTTGCAGGAGAAGATGAGAGGCTGGGGTGTGCCCTTCTTCTCCCCATGTGATGCCTGGGCTGCTTCCTGAGCCGCCAGCAAGAAGGTCATCGCCAGATGTGGGCCTTGACCTTGACCTTCAGAGCTGTCAGCCCAAATAAGGCTCTTTTCTTTACAATTTACCCAGTCTGTGGTGTTGCGTTATTAGCAACAGAAAATGGACAAGTAGTTTTCTAGCATCAGCAGGGCCTTCTGATGTCTGGGGAGTCAGCTGTCCTGGTGGGAGGCAAGATCTTCCTTCCCTAAAAGGCCAGAAATGGGCTCTCCCTGGACTTCGGAGGAGCATGGGGCGCTGAGTCAGAGGCCCCCAGGAAGTGTGCAGATTTCAAAATTCATCCTCCCTTCCCCAGGGCCCAAAGCAGATGGTCAGTATTCCGGTCAGTGGCCCCAGGGGCAGCACCGATAACACCCCAGACGCGTGTCAGCCAGCATCTCTGGCTCCTGACCGCTGTCCCGAGGCCCTCAGTCGGCCAGCTCCCTGCACGTCTCCCTCTAACCCCTTGCTCTTGCCTTGTTCAGCCAGACTGCTTGCGGGCAGGAGCCCGGATCGACCCACCAACGCCGGCCCTGCACTGCTGCCTGAGTACATGTCCTCGCCAGGCTGTGCCCTTGTTCAGGCTGCCATGGGCACACTTGGTGTCCAGCTCGGCCTCCCACATCTTTGCTCACACGGTACTGAGCCTGCGCCGCCACCCTTGCCCTCCTCCCTGCTGGCATTCGGGTAGAGCCCATCGTCCCCAGGCTGCAGATGCCCGTCAGACCTCAGCAGCGTGCTCAGAGAGGTGACAGTGAGGTACCGCAGTTTTCCAGCTGCCGGTCGGTCACAAGGGGTTGAGAGGGCATCGCGAGCTGCTGCTAGAATAGTCGTGGATGCGGGCGGCCCTGAGAGGAGATGGCATTTTCTGGCTGTGGCCTCAGCCCTGGGGAACAAAGGGAAGAGGCAGAGACAGTGTCTGGGGAAGGTGGATTTGCCCGGCTGCTTCCACTTTGATCGCCCCCTTCTGACACAGGCAGGCAGCTGAGGCTTCAGGGGCGCGGGTGGGACCCAGAACCCCAGGACAAAGTGAGGCAGAGGCGAGGGCTGCCTGCGCTCTCCTCTGTCCTGAGCCTGTGCCCACAGCGTTCCCGACAGCCTCAGGTCCCTCCAGGACCTTCATCCCTCTCTTTCCCAAGGCAGCTGCTCCTCCTTTTGTCTCCCCGAGTCCCAGGGGACCCCAGGCCACCATGAATGAAGCAGAGCTGCTGGTGGGATGAACGGGACTGAAGGCATGAGGGGGTGCCCCGGGCATCTTCAGGGTTCGTCTGAGGGCTCCGTAATTGGTTACTTCCCTGCGTCTGCTCTGTCCCGCCCTGAATCTCACTTCCCACCCATCACCATGGCTGGGCCAGAGGCTATAAAGTCAATGAACGAAAACCTACTTCAACATAGACCAAATTTCACAACCAACAGGGAAAAGGGGAAGAACCTGATTAAATATGAAATTACATTATTAAAATTGATAAAATTTTCATCTTGTGAAAAGTTCATTTTGTCTTATTTTTTTTAAAAAAGAACTACATGCAACACTGAGCTAATGTTTAGAATGAATGATGAAGGAATCAGTTGTTAATTAGTTTTTTGGCCTAATTTTATTATATGCCTGTACAATATCAATAGTAAACACATCAATATTGCTTACTATGCAGTTAGGCATTATAGATTTGTATACACAGTAGTATCTCAGTGCACAAACTTCATTTGTTCTATGATTTTAGAAAAGATGAACATGTTTGTGTGGGAAAGATGGTTGTGGCCATGTTTATCATAAGGCACAGAGTTGCAAATAAGAACAAAATCTTACTCAACGCTTGCAAGCCAAATTCCTGAACTGAGGCACCACTGTACACAAATATATGACGTTCGATGCTCACAGAAATCATGAAACAATTGCTGTCACTGTCCCATTTCACAGATGAGAAAGCAGAGGCAGAGAAAGGTCCCATAGTCTGTGGAGAAGGGTCAGGGATCTGAGCCCAGACAGCCAGGGTCCGAGGTCTGGGAACCCACCCTGCTGGATTTGGCTGTGTCTTCCACTCCCTGCTTTACTTCTACATCCTGATCTTGAAGAGGGTCGTTCTTAACCGTGCGAGGGCCCCACTGGTTTTCACAAGGGCCTCTCTACCTGCTGTGTTTTGGAAACTGTTATTTTTGGAAGCGCTTAGTGGGCCATCCACCAGGTTGTCAGGTCTCTCCTCCACCAGGGCTAACTGGTCTACCCCATGGATTCTTAGTGCTTTTGCATGTGGCCCCAGGAGCTCTGCACAGTTTGCATTTCCCTTTCAATGAACCTGCCCTGAGTTGTTTCTCTCTCTGATTGCCAATCGTTGTCTCTGATGCTGATTGCTGGGCACGGTGAGGTTGGTCACTTACTGAGAGCCCGCTGAGAGCTCTCTGCTGGGCTCTGCTTCAGGCCCTGGGCATCCAGCAGGAGACAGGACAGCACAAGCCTCTGCTTCTGGGGAGCGCATGTTCCGTCACCTTTCCACAGCGGGGCAGACACACATAGCCCAAAAATCAACACACACAGACATATAGTGAGTAGGAAAACAGAAATGCCAAAGAGGGTAGGAAGTGTGTGTGCTGCTTGGTGTTGGGTACAGTTTAAATAGGTGAGCAGGGAGGATTTCACCAAGGTGCCCCAAGGTGGGGCAACAGGAGGAAGAACTAAGAAGGGTTGGGGAGCAGAGAGCACTGGGATTAAATGAAGGAATCTGGGGAGATAGGGTCAGTGGTTTTGCTCTGTCTCTGCGCAGGACAGAGAGCTATGAAGGACACATGTTAGAAAGTGGCGGAGTCTCAGAGGAACTGGCTCAGTCACTGGGGGCATCATCTTCAGAACACATGAATGTAGTCGCCATGAGACTTTGGGTCAGTGCTCAAGAGAGGGTGTTCTAGAAGAACAAGACTGGCACCTCCCCTTGCTCAGGCTTCCAGTCTGACGGTGTGATCCCTCCCAGTCACAGGCACCCTCCCACTGTGATCCCCGAGCTGTGAGAACTTCACCAATGCTGAACAAAAGACAGTGACGTACTTTGGCCCTTCAGAACTGTGAGCTCCATAAACCTTTTAAAAATAAAGTATCAAGCCCCAGGTATTTCATTATAGTACCAGGAAATGGACTAATATAAAGGCTACGAAAGAAGAGGAACCAAGATGATACACAGGTGGCTTTGGGATGGAACCATCACTCCCAGGGATGGGTAGAAGAGGAGGGTCAGCTCTGGACATGTTGGTCAGCGTGGCTTTTGCTAGTAGTCTGGAGATCTGGGTGGCCTCAGGGAGGGGAGGTGGCCATGTGATGTACGCCTCTGGAGTCCTTAGCCACAGAGGGTTCTCCAGGGCTTGTTTGCTAGGACTAGTGCTGCCCTTGCTGGGAGGGCAGGAAGGGAGATGCCCCATATTCAAACATTTTTGGCCTCTATAACAAAATAGCTGGGCGCAATACTTTATAAAGAAAAAGAGGTTTATTTAGCTCATAGTTTGGAGGCTGAGCATCCAAGATCAGGTGGTACGGAGGGTCCTTCTTGGCTGGCACCGTTCAACGAGATCGTGGTGGAAGCGAGTGCAAGGGGTGAGGTAGGAAGTCAGGGAAGGGAGGGCCCGTCTTCCTGTTTCAGTTCTCTTGGGAACACACTGGGGTCTCTCCCCCCACGCCGTGCCACAGTGACTGATGACTCTGCACCAGGCCCTTCCTGGTGGGCTCCACCACACACGGCATCACACTGGTGACCAAGCTGCCCCCCAACGAGCCCTCGGGAGCTCACACCCATCCACGCCACAGCGGATCCTGGGCCCCACGCAGCGACCTGTGGTCACTCGGTCATGCAGGTCGCGACCACCATGTTCTTCTTCAGGGCGCAGCAGTAAGTTCCATGAACGAATGTGAATTTGTCTCCAAATTCGGCTTATACATGATTTACCCAGTGCCCGGGGCTCTCAGTTCTCTGGGCTCTGCGCCTCCCTCTATGAGGCCTATTCACCGTGGAAATGCCCCAGAGCCATCCTACCTATGAGCAGAGTGGTGGTTCCGGGGAGCTTGTGGCAAATCTCTCCTGCACCAAGCCACGGGCATAGGTGTCCACACTGAGGTGACTCGTGCAGGAGGCAGCTCTCCAGTGCCTGGGAGGCAACAGGGACGCCATGGCCATCCAACGGCAGGGGGCAGAAAGGGTGGTGGATGCTGTCAAAGAAATATCCATATCTATATAACAGGTGCTCCCTGGGGCACAACGGCTCCATGGGCAGGTGGGGTCCAGGCCCACCTGACAGACGAGGTATTCCAGGCTCTAACCCTTCGTGTTATTCCCAGCTCACAGGTGACGCAATCAGTGTTCTGTATTAGGAAAAGGCGCTGCCTGCTGGTAGCCTTCTTGCAGCTCTGCAAGGGCTGCAGTCAGAATCTGCAGGCTTAGCTGGGCATGGGAGCACAGGCCTTAATCCAGCGATCTGGGAGGCTGAGGATGGCCACTTGAAAACCAGCTAGGGCAACTGGTGAGGCTCTGTCTCAAAACAGAAAGGGCTGGTGGGGCTGTAGCTCAGCAATAGAGCAGCAGTCGCCTAGTGTTCATGAGGTCCTGGGTTCCAGCCCCAGCAGCGCACACACACACACACACACACACACACACACACACACACACACACAGCCTGTTCTTTCCATTTACACGGTACCGCACTCATCTTGGCTGAGGCTTTAGTGGATAGCTTCCTTTCCTATTTAAACTGTTTCTTTTAAAGGAACTCCAGTTCAATACACAAATGAGGTTTGTAGCTAAAAATGGGAGACCCAAGGAGAAGGGTTTCTTTTTTTTTTTTTTTTAAGTCAGTACAAATATTTTTGGAATTTAATTTTCCTCAGGAAAAAAAAAAACAAAAAACGACTTGTAGACAGAGCGTCTACATCCTGTATTTGAACACCAGTGGTCTCTGGTGTCTTTATTTGTAAACCCAACATGGTGATATACTACTTCACAAACCCTCACTTCCCTCCTGGCAAAATTAGAACAATGGCTCCTCTCTTCCCCCTGCCAGCACTGCCCCGTTTCTCCCTCTCTTCTTCCTGTCTGTCCTTTCCTCCCTTTCATCTTCTTGCATAATTGTGAGCAAATAAGACCACACCTCGTGGGCACCACTTAGAACTATCGGTCAAGGAGCGTCTATAAAGCAAGCCAGGGCCACTTAATTACGAGCCACACTTAGCTCACACTCCCTGAAAGTGGTGCGGGTAGGTGGGAGGTGCCACCCACTAAGCGGAAGCAGAGACAAAGGGAGAATGAATGGCATGAATAATAGCAAAAGTTGTGCACGGAGGCGCATATGCGGGAAGATTGCAGGTTCAAGCCCAGCCTGGGCAACTCAGCACGACTCTGTCTCAAAACAGAGTTCTTTAAAAACACTGGGGATGTAGCTTAGTGCCAAGTCCGCAGGTCGAATCTCTAGTACCATAGAACAAATCAAACAAACAAGTGGAAAGAGCCACGGAAAATCAGTAACGTACAATTTCTGTTTGGCCTCTAGGACAGTATTCATGCTCAATAGGTGTAAAAATGGTGATGGAGAAATATACCCTGCAGCACACACCACCAGCCATCCGATCCCACCTCAGGAGGGTCAGCCCACGTGGCCCCTGGCGCCATCTTACTCCTGAGCAGGGCCATCAGCCTGGCTTGTTCACCCAATTATGGTCCCAGGGAAGGGTTGGGAAGGTGAAGCTACCCGACTATTTTCACTATGTGGGTGATAATGATACACTTGGTCAGGGCCTCTGCCCAGGATCATTCCTTTTTCCTCAGTGGAAACTGTAAAACAGCCAAAGCTCCAGCCACAGGTTATTGGTTAAATAAACTAGAATATGCCCATAAATTGTGAAACATGCAGCCATTCAAAGCAAAAACTGCCATAAAAAACCATTAATAATATATCTTGGGGCTGGAGATTTAGCTCAGTGGTTTCGGCGCCTGCCTAGCAAGCACAAGGTCCTGAGTTCAATCCCGGTAACCACATACAATAATACCAGGTGTGGTGGCTCACGCCCACCAGCAATCAGTACCACATACCAAATGCCAGGTCTGGAGGCTCACGCCTGTAATCGCAGCACTCAGGAGGCAGAGGCAGCAGGATTGCTGTGTTCAAGGCTTGGCTGAGCTACATAGTGAGCTCAGGGCCAGCCTGAGCTAAAAAGCAAGACCCTGTCTCAAAAAAAAAAAACAAAAAAAGTATCTTGGAGAAACAGGATAAAAACTCATCTTTGCTGACAGAGGTCAGATGGAGGATACCTCTGGAGGCACAAAAGGTATTGACTGAGTAAAGGGAATAGGGAAACTTCTAACTTCCACAAGTGCTGGCGTCTTGGCTGGCTGGGCTTCCCCGGGGATCTACACACATAATGTTGCTGAGCTGCATATATGGGGTGGTAACATCACTTGCATAAATGTAGTGTCTTAACAAAAATGGAAAAACTGGCCTCTAAAGCTGTATAATGTGGGAGAAATCCTTCATTTAATGTGGCAAGATGTTCCTAAATTTTCCAAAATGGCCATTTAATATTTCTCACCCCGGCTACCCTTCCAGAACCTTGCCGGCCTTTCCGGCAGTGAGTGTCTCTTCCCTGCCCTTGGGATGGGCAGGGCTTTGACTCGGCTTCTATTAATGTGAGACGCTGGAGGTAAGGCCTGTGCCTCCTCAGGAGAGTCACTCTGTCTCTGTCTCTCTGTCTCTCTCCCTCCTGGCACCTGCTCTCAGAGCCTCACACAGCCCCGGCAAGAGGACGACCACAGCTCTGCATGGCCAGCACCCACCTCTGGATACCTGAGCAGATGAGCCTGGGGGCCAGCGGAGCCTCAGCAAGTTCCGGGTGTCACAGGGCCGAGAGGGGCCATCGCTATCGCCATTCCCAGGCCCTCTCCTGGCCCACGGGGTACAAGCCATTCCACGTCGCTCAGTTGCGGGGCGCTTTATGACAGGGCGTGAGCCGAGGAAAGGCTGGAGATTCACACAGGGTCCAGAGGTCCTCTGCGCGTATTTCCCTACACCTTTCACGTTTCCACACAAGGTGGGCGCTAATTATCTCATAAAGCTGACACTGAAAACAACATGAATGAGACTCCGAATGGCAGCAGGACCACAGTGTCGGGCATGCCCAGTGCTGCATCAGCCTGTGCCAGGCTGTGCCCTGGTGCCGGGCCAAGTGCCCGGGTGACTCGAGAAAGGTAAGGTGAAGTCTGGTGGGGGGTTCTGCACCTGCGCGTGTTGTGGAGGGGATTGTGTGGGCGCGTGTGTGCACGGCTGCGTGTGTGCCTGTGTGTACGTGTGTGTGCGTGTGGAGTAAGGGTTCTCTCTTTTACCTCCCACTTCCAAATCTCCCCAGTTTCCCACCGTCTTCCAGAATCAAAACAGCTCATCGTTAAGGTTCTGTAACCAAAGGGGGTCTCTGTTCAGAATTCAGACTCCAGTGAAAGAGAGGGTCGTAAGCCTTTCTTTCCCTTCCACCCGCCCCCCCTGTTTCCCACAGCCGGATTCCTGGAACTGGACCGGCCAAAGCGGCTTTGGTTCTCGGCCCCCCACACTTTGGTGGCACAGGGGGCCAAGAGGGTCACTGCATTCTGGTTTCTGTGCTTGTCTCCATTTCTACCTGGGCTGCAGGTAGATTACAGGGAGTGACTAGTGGCAGGAAGTGCCGCCAGCATGTCCGCCCCTGGGCCAGGGTGCCTTGGGCCTGGAGGCCAGGGACGCTGCTCCAGCAGGGCCCGATGCGGAAGGACGAGGGTCTAGGCTCTCAGCCCAGGGCAAGAGCTGCTGTGGGGCCGAAGGGAGGGACCCTCGGGGACCGGGCTGGTGGCGTGGCAGCCTGTTCCGGCAGGAGCACTGCCTGAGGCCCGGCGGGACGGGCCTCAGAGGAACTTGGCCGTGGGAGCAGAGCCAGGGCCAGGCAGGGGCCAGAGGGCCAGGCGCAGCGGCTTCGGTCTGGGCCCGGCCGCCACTCCGGAGCCGAGAGCTGGAGAGCCAGGGTGGGTCCAGACGAGGGGAGAGGGACTCCCCAGGACTGTCCGGAGGGAAGAGGGGTTCTGAGACAGCTGGGCGAGTGAGCAGGACCTTAGCACCAATGTCCCGCTCCCGCTGCGCGTCCTGAGCACCGAAGAAACCCAGCGCTGCGACACAGCGGGCTCCCGGGGCGCCCTCTCCGGGGACAGCTGGAAGAGAGGCCCCTCGGGCAGGCACGGCCGGCACAGGCAGCTTCCCCGGCAGGCGAGACTCCCAGCTCTCGCTGGGCTCCAGGTCCTGCCGCTGGCACCAGCTCCCTCCACTTGCCCGTCCCTTCTCTGGTCGCACCTTGGATGTCACCTTCTGAGACAGGCCCTGTCTGCCCCGCCCCCGCCCTGCGGTCCCGCTTGCGGCTCTTGGGCCCCCACTCTGAAACTGTGGCTTCGGCCGTCGGCCTGCCCTTCCTGCCTCGGCCCTCTGGGACATCACCTCGGGACAGGGGGGACCTGCCGCTGTGGCTGCTGTCATCTGCCCCAGCTCATTGGCCACCGCCTGGCAGGACTCACACAGTCCTTGCTCCGTGGTATGTGTGTGTGTCCGTCTGTCTGTGCATCTGTGTGTGTGTCTGTGTGTTGGAGGCACTGGCCACCGAAGGAGCCAGTCTCTGGGGCAGGCAGGCGCTCTGATCCAGTGAGGAGTGAAACAGTCAAACGTGTCTGGAAAAGGCCGGGTTCGCTGAGCACATAACCGGGTTCCACCTCTCCACCGAGGGCGTCCGAGCCATGAAGTGCGGGCGGGGGGAGGGGAGCCCCACAGGCTCTGGCTGGGCCTGGATGGGCAGGAGAGAGGAGGGAGCCTCGCAGGGTCGCCTGGAGCTCTTGTCACTTCTTGGCCAACCCGGATCTGTCCCTCTGCTGCCCCCTTCCCTGCACGACCTGCGGCCCCTTTCTTTTCCTCCTCCTCTGCGCACCTTCCCTGTCCCTCCAAAGCCCACCCTGTGCTGCAGACATCTTGCCTGAGCCCCCAGGACCACGCCGCGTCCAGCCCCAGGGAAGCCTCAGTGGCCGCTGGGAGGCCCGGCAGCCCACACCGCAGGTCTGAAGGGAGAGCCCAGCCGCGCTGCCGCCGGAGCTGGGTCCTGACCGGTCCTGGGCCTCACATGCAGCCCGGCCCACTCGGGCCTCCCAGGCCGGAGCGGGAGAGGCCTCCGAGCCCTTCCCGCCTCCCGTCTCTCCTGCCTAGTCCTCCACGCGTGGACGCCCAGGCGGGCGACCCCTCCGTCTGGTGGACACTGTCCACAGCCCTCAGAAGAGGCAGGTGCGGGGTTTGGGGTGTGCCCAGGGCCCTGGTCTCCACTGGCCTTGCCACGTGCTGCTCTTTGTCCTTCCAGCAGCACAGTCGTTCCTCTAGTCGGCCTCCTCCCTCCCCACGGAATGCCTGCACCTGGGTGTGTCTGGGCGTGGGGTGCCAATCAGAGGGGGCATCTCCGGGCTTCCTGTGTGCCAGCCCTTCCTGCCACTTCCCATAGCAGGCGGAGGCCTTACCTGGACTGGAAGCCGGATCTCAGGGCCAGTACCTGCCAGTGCGGGTTTGGAGAGGTGTGAAGGGGGGTCGGGCCGGAGGAGCAGGTGCCCAGGAGCGGTGTTTCCGGGCAGAGGCTCCTGGAAAGGCCCTGCCCGCTCGCCCCTCTCCTTACGACTCCCACCCTTTCCGCTCGCGTCCCTCGTTCGCCTTCCTGTGAGGTGTTATCGAGCTGAGCGCTCTGCTCCTTCCACTTCGTCTTAGTAAGTCCGGTGTGAGCCACCACCGGCACTGACAGGGCCTGCGAGGGTGCCAGGCTTTCTCCCGCCAGGCCTCGTCCGCATGGTGGGTCCTTCGACAGGTGGAGAAGGTGGCGATCCAGCTACAGCAGACTGGCCGGCTCCGGAGCCCACAAGCCAGACCAAGACTTCATGCCTCCTAGAACTTAAAGCCTGTTTCTTTCTTTCTTTCTTTTCTTTTTTTTTTTTTTTTTGCTTTTTGAGACAGGGTCTCGCTTTGTAGTTCAGGCTGGCCCTGAGCTCACTATGGTGCCCAGGCAAGCCACCGCGAACTCAGCAATCCTCCTGTCTCTGCCTCCCGAGTGCTGGGATGACAGGTGTTGGGATGACAGGCGTGAGCCACCACGTCCAGCATTGTGGTATGCAGTGTTGATTGTTGGTGGGCGTGTCTCCACGTCCAGCATTATATGTGGTCACCGGGGATCAAACTTAGGACCTTGCGCTTGCGAGGCAGGCGCCAGAACCACTGAGCTAACCCTCTGGCCCCTAAAGCCTGTTTCTTACTCTACCCGAAAAGAGCAAGGTCTAGCGGTCACGGTAAGCGGCCTTGCCTCCGGGGACCTCAGCAGCGGAGCGAACAGGAAAGGAAGGTCACAGCGAAGAGCTGAAATCAGGAGACTTGGTTCACGTTCATGTCCAGGGACAGGAGAGGACAGGAGAGGACAGGAGAGGACAGGATGGGGTTCGCCTTCGAGAGCGCTTTCCACAGACAGCACCAGTGCGTGAGGCCAGAAGGATTTCTGAGGATGTTCTCAGTTAAGGCTTAACTGGCCTCCCCAGGAGTCCCACCACCCCCGCCATGTGCGTAGAGTTATTTTCTACCCGTGACACTTTCCCGGCCCTGCCTGTGCCCCTAATGAGAGGGATCGACAGAAAATCCTCCACTTCCTGGCGAGCTCCAGGGAGGACCCTCCAGGGAGGACCTGATTTCATAACAGTCAGAGGTCTGGTGCCCTTCAGCCCACCCCACCTCGGACCCATGCACATGTCTTCAGCCTGTGGCCCCGGACCACAGGCCTGCAGGGCCCCTGTCCAGTGCCAGGCGCTCCCCTACCCAGGCAGACCCTCTGCCCGGCCAGTGCCAAGCAACCATAAGCGGGGGGTGGAAGGGAGTCTGGAGGGAAAGCCAGACTCCAAAGAACAATATGGAAAAAATGTTAAAGAGACGAGCACTAACATGGGATCGCTGGAAGCCTCGCTCATTAAAATAAAAAGTGAGGAAAATTGGCATGGAAGTTAGGAAAATTACAAAGTATTTCCTACAAGGAATATATGGGACATCCCTGGAAATTTCTTGAGGCATAATAAGTTTACTGTTCCTCCTATTGAAAAAGAAAAATCTTGGTGTGGCTCACCTGTCCTCTCTTCCCCGCCTCAAAGTGTCGTTATTTATGGGTGTAAAATATTCTCTGTTTTGAGCAACACAAGAGAACAAACACTGCTGTGAGAGTCCCCCTCGCAGCGAAGAATTTGGCATGCAGTCAGGATCTGAGGTTTGGGTATTTGCTTGCAGCCATTAATTGCTATATAAAGCCTTTGAAAAAAGCCCTGTATCTGGGAGTCTCAGCTATAAAAGACCATTTAGGACCCAGTGGGAGGCTGGTCTTTAAGTTGTCGACAGAGACTCTAGTCTCCAAGCAGGAACTCCCAATTACACATTTACTGGAGAAAGGTATAGGGGCTACCCGAGGGGTGAGTAAACGTGAAAATCCCTCTTTGAACCTACCGTTGTGGGATGCCCACACTGGGTGCCCAGAGCTGCCGTCTTTGTGACCCCAGAGGGGCCGGGAGAGAATGGCTCCGGGATTGAGAACAGAAAGGCTTCTTTCTCCCCCTCCTCAATTAAGAATGCTTTGACCTTTTATTTTTAAAATAATGAAATGTCCAACTACAGCTGCCCTGGCACATGCCAAGGGAATTATTTAGAAAGCAAACACCGGAAATAAACCCAGACACAAACACATTCTGCTGCAGAGGGTGCTGCCGACGTGCCCTCTGCCGGACCCAGCCGTTAGAGGGTGGGATTGCTGAGCCCAGGTCTCGGAAGCCCAGGCCAGAAGCGTGAAAATGAGATGCCTACCGGGTCAAGGCCGGGTGCTTCTCAGGGTCCTGGGCATTAACCTTGACCCTTCCTCTCTCATTGCTTTCCTGACAGAGGGATTAACCCTGCCGAATCGGCCCTGTGGCCAGGACCGCGGCACCTGAGCCCCCGGAGTGTGAATGTGAGGCAGCTGGGGGGGGCGGAGTCCTTGAGGGGGGCTCACTGATGAGGCAGGTCCCAGGGGGCCGTGACAGAGAGACCGCTGTCCATACATTCATCCCCTGCTTGCATTTTCCAGTTCCCCACCGGCTCTGCCGGGGGACGCTCCCCAGAGATGGCCCAAGTGGAGGATTCACAACACAGAGAGGAAACACTGCGGAGTAAATACAAGTGACAAGAAGCAGGAAAGTGACTCACTATGCTTCTGGGAGGCAAAAGTGAAACTCCACGCCATTCTAAATCCAGCAAATGGCACAGGCGCAAAGATAAATTATTTTTGATATAGTGACACCCATGTGGCAAGATGTGAAGAAAGAACGTCTTGTTCAGAACTAAGAGCAAAGATGGCTGCTATCTTTCCAGAGGGTATTTAGGCACTATTTTCAAAAGTCCTAAACATATGCAAACCAATTGATGCTCCCAGCAATACTGGACCAACTTGTTTCTCAGTAATCCTTCCATCAGACAGAGAGGCTAGACAGAAGTACATAAACTAACTCCTCAAAGACACGGAGCAAGCACAGCCCAGGGAAGATTGGAGAAGACTGACTTTTGTGCTCTGTATCTTTCAAGGCATTTGCAATTTAAGCAGTCTGAGGGGGGCTGGGAGCCCAAGCCACAAGCAGTGACTGAGAAGCACAAGAAGCAGGCAGAGCTATCTTCAATCTCATGGACTCAGAAGGACAAAAACTGGAAGAAAGGAGAAGAAAATGGGGGTTGAGGAAGGCACCCCAGGCTTTCATTTTAGAACCTGAAAGAAATATGTGGGGTGAACAACTGTTCTTGTTTGGGGTTGGCCTGATTTATTGCTAGAAATTCCACATGCTGAGAATCCAGTAGCCTGCTTTTTCACCCTAGACGCACATGCAGACACAAATTCAGATGGCCAGTTTCAAATTATCTCAGTCCCTGAGGAAATTAAGTGATCTGTCTCTTCCTTGACACCTGCCAAAAGCAAAAACAAATCTCCTCTAGAGAAAGATATCATCCATGGCCCAAATATTCTCTATAATTTTCATATACAATGTCCAACATTCGATCAAAATGATCAAGTATGAGAAATCCAAGATCAGAAGGGCGCCCGGGCATACAAGGGAAACAGACAGTGATATCACCAGGCTTTAAAAACAAAACTTTAGATTAATATGTATCAGGAATTAAACAAGATAAATATTTTCAGTAGCATCCTAGAAGCAATAAATAGAAATTTTGGAATTTAAAAATTGATAGCTAAAATTAAGGTAATAGTTCAGGTTTGTTTTGTTTTTGTTTTTGGTACCAGGGATTGAACTTGGGTCCTTGTGTATCCAAGGCTGGCACAGTACCACTTGAGCTAAATCTCCAGCCCTAGTTCAGGTTTTTTTGAGTTCTTACTTTTTATATAGTATATATTTTGTTATTTTACATCAGTACATTCTCACATTAGGAAAGTACTTTAGTGGAAGAATCTTCTAATGTTTGAATCATTTGAACAGGAACAGAACTATGAATTAAAAAGTGTGTTTAGGGCTGGGGATTTAGCTCAGAGGTTCCAGCATCTGCTTTGCAAGTACAAGGTCCCAAGTTCAATTCCTGGTAAACACATACCACAGTGCCCAGTTTGGTGAGTCACACCCACCAGCAATCAGTACCACTACCGCAATGCTGGGCATGGTGGCTCACGCCTATAATCCCAGCACTCAGGAGGCAGAGGCAGGAGGATTGCTGAGTTCCAGGCTTGCCTGGGCTAGATAGTGAGGTCAGGGCCAGCCTGAACTATAAAGTGAGACCCTGTCTCAAAGAAAAAAAAAAAGAAAAGTGTGTTTTGGTAACAACAAGTTAAAACAACACAAAAATTAGTTCCTTTTTACAGGTCATCAGTGAAATGAACCCAATTCAATTTTGTTTTTAAAAGCCACTGAGGGTTCAGCCAGGGATTTACTTCAGTGGTTCTGGCGCCTGCCTTGCAAGTCTAATGTCCCATGTGTGATGCCCAGTACCACCCCCCCAAGCCTCCAAAGATGAAAAAACTACTTAATACCAAAGATGAAATAAAAGTGTTGTTTACTAAACTACTGGCGTCTGGGACCATCTTCTGTTTTCTGTTGTTCTGAAGTAGGTTCCTTGTTTTTCCTCCTGCTCTTTTCTCTGGTCCAGCTGAACCGTTTTCATCGTGTCTTTCATCACATCAAACCATCTTTTCTTGCCCTGAAACTACTTTCCTTGTAGTCTTTGCAGGTGGGACAGCTGCATTTTTTTCCCTTAAATCTGTGATCTTTTGATTTCTGTTGGTCTAAGGAGTCTTGCTCTAAGTTTTTTTCAAAGCTTTTTCTACCTGTCCTCCCAGGACTCCCCATGTCACTTCTTTCTTCTTTAATTATAGGCGATGGTTATTTGCATCTTTGGCTTTATTCTGTGCTTCCTTGGCTTTTTCTTTAAATAGAATCATTCTGCCTTTTGCTCCCCTGACAAAGTCTATCCATTTTATCTCGCCATGATTTGAGAAAGATGTACAAACCTCCACAGGTGGGCATGATAAATCACCAGCAGTAACTATCCAATGTTTTGTTCTAGAGATTTCATCTCAGAATCTTCTGCTAACTTCTGTTTTTCCTCTTGATCTTGTTCACCTCTTAATTTAGCTTCCACTTTTATTTTGCTTTCTCGCTTCATCTTTGTTTGCAAAATAATCTTCCTTAGAAAGTATTGGCAGGCCTGTGTCTCTTCATTCCTAGCTTGGAGTTGCTACAAACTTCTTGGCAGAATTGATGCCATCAAACTCAGCGAAGAGTGACCCTTTAAATGCTTTGTGAATGTTCTTATCTGGATATTTACTCTGCGGCCTTTAGCTTCTGGCCATTGTTCGGCGTCTTAGAGGGTTGCATCCACTGGGAAGCCCTTAATATAAACAGATCTGATTTTTCCATCATTGTTAGACTTGTCAGTCACTTCAAGGTGGGGTTTATTTGGAGATCTTCTGATATTAGCTGTATCTTCCCTGGTTCCCATGACTTCTGCCTTAGGTTTGCTCAGTGCTCTCCCTGTTACCTTTAAAGTCTGTTATCAGGTGGTTGAATCCGTTGAATGTCAGCATTATTTCCAAGGGTACCCTGCCTTTGTCCAAACCGATCTGTTCCTTTAAAAATGTGTCCTGCGGCAAATCGAAATCTCCAAAATAATACTGAAAGTGATGAGAGGTGTGGCCTCCGGAGCAGCCCTTTATTCATTATCGCCAGTTCCAGCCACCGTGGCTCATTGCTTTGGAGCTGAGAAAGCGGTGGGGTTTAGAAGCGGAAAGGCTGGCCTGGCAGTGCGGGCCAAGGCCCTCTGGGAGCCAGGACTGCAGCTCCGCTGGGCCACCCCGGCCTAGCACGGGGCGCCCCAGGACTCTGCTCTCTGTAGGAGGAAGATTAGCCACAGCTAGAGAAAGTGAGCACATAAGGGTGAGAGTAAAACAGAAAAAACTGAATCATACAGAAAGGAAGTAGAGAGAAAATAGGTAAGTAGAGTCCCAGAAGGAGAAAGAGGACAGTGAATGGGGACAAGAAGTAATATGTGCGAAGACAATGGCTGAAAGGTATCTAAAAAAATGAGGAAGGACAGAACGCCACAGATTTAATAAGAGGTATAAAGCCCAAGTAATGTAAGCGGAAACCATACCTAGATGCGTCCTAATAAAACTGCTAAACACTGAAGGGAAACTCCTAAAAGCAGCCACCGAAGAAAGCCATATTTTCTTCAAAGGAAACAAAGCAAGCTAGTGGGTAATGGTCCCATCTGTTCCGAGCACTGAAAGTAAATTACTGCCAACTTCGAATGAGACATCCAGCAAGAATATTCTTCAAAAGTGAAGCTGATGTGCAGATATTTCCAGGCAATCGGAAACGATGATAATTCTTCACCAGAAAGTGAAGACTACCCTAGAGAGTTCTTTGCACAAAATAAAATGATCCCAGATAGTGGGTTGGAGATGAGAGAAAGAATGAGGGGAAGAATTTTTAAAATGATGCGTGCATGAAATCTACATGAAGATTGTGCAAAACAATTACAATGATATTCCTGGAACCCTGTGTGACATCTCATAATGGTGATAACTCAATCCACCAGGAAGACACAGTAATTATAAATTAGCCTCAAAATTGTGGTGCAAAAACTGACAGAACTAAAATTTTAAAAATAGCTGAATCCGCCATTACACTGGGAGATGTTAACATAACCTTAGTAGAAAAGGGAAAACCAGGAAATCAAAGAAAAAAAGTGAGCAGACAACACATTTTTAAACTAAGACTCACTGATCTACCTATAATTTTTCACCCCAAATTGCAGGAATTGTGTTGTTCTTGGTTACATACGGAACGCTGGGCAGATCTCACTGCATTCTGTGAGATGATACAAATTTCAAACACGTTTCCACATTTGAAAATCATGGAGAGGCTGTTTTCTCACATTCTCATTAAACACAGACTCAGTAACTAGAGATGCACTTTTATATAATCCATGGTCAGCGAGCACCACCGGTGGGACCCACGGTGGCCCCAGTTCTCTGGGATGACACTCTGAGCTCCTGCCAGGCAATGTCACAGTTTAGTGAGACCCCGGGTCAGGATTTAAGGAGGGGTGGGACACAGCTCAGCGCCATGACCTACATGCTAAATTCAGTCCCCTGCACGGCAAAATCCTGTTCAATCCAATTCGACCCAAACCAACCCGTGGGCCAAAGAGGAGATCAGAAGAACTAAAAATTGTTTTGAAGACTCTGAATGATAACAAAAATTGACATCAAACTTGTGAGACACAACTGTTTCATCTGTGAGGCAGCACCCAGCTAAAGAAGCAAGCTCCCATAATGCTCTCACTATTCACCCCTCCAGAGATACATACATGCTTAAGCTTTTCTCCTGTTTTTATAGAAAAATGAACCGATTCTCTACATAGAGTTGTGCGTTTAGCTCCTTTTTCTTAATAGCATGCAAATTCTTTGCTTACTCTTCAATACTTCTGGCAACAAAATATTCTATCTTCTATATTATTACAGTTGTGCAAATTCCCTATTATTGGACATTTAAATCAAAAATTATTCTGAAAACTCTTTCACCATTGATACTTAATTATTCTTTTTTCTGGAATAGCACTAAAATCTTGCTTGTCAGGAACACTGTGATTATTTCACTATTTTTCAGACACCATTGAGGCTGTAGGCACCATGTTATAAAGTTCGTTCTTTTTGAGGCAGACAAATACTGTGTTCCCTGGAGTGTCCAAACGACACATAATACATGGTATTGATCTAAAAGGAGAGTGCAATTGTATTAATAATGATTTTGATCATGTTGGCTTTTTATTAATGCTGTGACAAATTGCTACATACTTATTATTCTACAGTTCTACAGATCAAAGTCCAGTGTGAGTCTTACTGGATTCAAATCAAGACCTTAGCCAGGTTTCTCCTCTCTAGTGATCCTAAGGAAAAGTTTGCTCTCTGTTTCTGTCTTTTTTTTTGAAACAGGGTCTGCCCATGTAGGCCTCAAACTCCCCATCCTCCTGCCTCAGCTTCCCGAGTGCTGGGGCTACAGACGTCATGAGCTGCCACACCTCGTCTGCCCTGTTGTCTCCTGCAGCTTTTAGGGACTGTCTGCATTCCTTGGCTTGGGTCTTCTCTTCCATCTTCAAAGTCCTTCTGTACTTTCTTGCTCTGTCTCATCCACCTCCAACCATAACTAGGAAAGATTCCCCAATTGTAAAGACTTGTGTGACTAGATTTGTCTTCCCTGAAAGAGCCAGATTACTCTCGCCACCTCAAGGTCTTGCTATCATCACCTCTGCAGGGTCCCCTTCATACTATGACATCGCATTGTCACAGGTTCTGGGGCTAAGGATGGGGAGTCTTCGGTGGGGTCATTACTCCACTCACCGTAATGCTAATGACTATCAATCACTGAGTAGTTGTTAATGCTGCTGGGAAAGTAAGTGTGTTGCACAGATGAGCTCACTTAATCTCTCACCAAATCTGTGAGGTAGATCTTGATTTATCCTCAGTGGGTAGGTGAGAAAACCAAGGCTGGGATCAGTCATTTAGAAATGAAGGTCAACCTCATGAAAAACACGAGTTAGAAAGAACTAGCAGCCTTCATGTCTAGTTTACCTGAAGACAACATTGAAAACTTTGCCTAGAGACTGATTTAAATGTCCCAGAATGTTCTAGAGAGCTTCTCTTTATAAATCCTGAGCTGACCAGCTCTGTTTTGATCCTCAGTGTTTGTAAGGTGCCATCAAATCCTTAGGGAGGAGCTGTGGCACTGGACCAAGCATGGTTGCCCACAGGCTTGAGCTGCCATCTTGGTAAGGTTAGCGCACTTTTTCATAGTATGATGTATGGCTCTGTGTGACTTGTAAAAGGTATTAGCTCTTTCATAAGAAAATCTTTAAAAAATCAATTAAAAGCCTGAAGTCACTCACCTCATCTTGTTGGAGTGAAACAGCCCTGTTCTGTTTCCAAAGAGGCTTCGCAGCAGACTGTCTTCCATGGACGTGGAAGATAAACCCATCATCCTGGCCATGGCATGACAGAAACGGGAATGGAGCCTCCAGGAAGAGCTGTATGCCCTGGGTGCTGGGTGGCCATCTAGCAAGGAAATACAAAAGGGTCAAGTCCTGGTGGCCTCTGGTGCCTCTGGGGCAGGTGGACCTTTTCTCCCCCAGCAGAACTCAGCAAAATAACTCTGGCATCTCTCTGGAGCAGGGATGCCAGCCTGAGGAGGAAGAAACCCAGCATACACTGTTAAATTTGACTTGGATTGCATTTCAGATAAACAACGAATAATTTTTTAGTGTAAGTCTATTTCCAAAATTGCACAGGCCATACTTCCACACAAAAAGTGAGTTGTTGTTTGTGTGACATTCAAATTTAACCAGGCATCCTGTATTTGATCTGGCAGCTCCACTCAGGAGGGGAGAGACACGTTTCTAATTCAGTCACCTCATTTGGAGGCTCAGGCCTGGTGGTGTAGGCTCCCTGACCCTAATGGAAATAGCTGCATGTCCTCGGTATCTTACAAAGCTCTTTTATTTTTTCTTTCTTTGCCATGTGAGTTACGTCTTGCCTCCTCCTCCTCTTCCTCCTCTTCCTGTAGGAAATCTCTCCTGGCTGAACTTCAAGTTTCCTGTGTCCCCAAAACTATTCATGGTTCTGGGTTACAGGCTGCAGGGAGAGGAAGAACTATAAAGAGAAATTTTAAAGAAGATGGAAATGCTTCGGAGATGCAGCATGAGATGAGGATAGGGAGAAAATGGTGCATTATGCAAACATTTAAACATCACACATACACATGTACGGAGACATCACACACTGCCCTATTAATATGTATAATTTTTATGTCTTTATGTATTGGTTAAAAATAAATTTAAATTAAAAACATACACAAAGTGAGTTTCTCCACTTTCACCTTGCACGGAGAGGGGCGCCATTCCTCCCCTGAGTCAATGGAGGTGCTCCACCCAGAGGAAGTACTAGGCAGAGCCCTGCTCAGAACCCCTGTTGTACCACCATGTTCCTCCAGGGGGCACCCCTACTCCAGCTGAGCCTCAGAGTCTCACTACACAAGGGTAGGCCCAGTGGAGAGGGTGGTGAGGACGAGAAATATCCCGTCTGGACAAGTAAAGTGGGTGTTGGGAGCTTGGAGAGCAAGAAGGTCTGAGGAAGAAGAAACCCATGAACAGAAGCGCAGGATCTGGGAGCAGAGAACGTACACAGATTCCAGCCACCAAGTCCTGGGGGGACAGAGGTCTCTTGTTTCCAAAGGCCAGTTTCCCACAGTATAAACCGCACCTTGACCCACAGTTCAGAAAAGGCTGATAACATAAGTCTCCTGTGAGAGAGGAAAATCTAATGAAAGAAGCTGGATTTTGCTTTCTAGGACCAACTAGGCTAGAAGACAGAACAGGAAGAATTGTAGAAAGTGAGACCTGGGAAGGGGTCCCAGTTAAAAACTCAGGTTGGACAACATCTTGAGGAGTGTATCAGATGCCTGACATGTTGCTGGATCGGGAAACAAACCAGCTTCTGTGAAACCCAAAGAGCAGCCATGCCTGCTGACAACCCAGCCTGGCCAGAAGCACAGATGAGGTGCTTTGGTCAGGAGAAGGTGGATATAAGTCCGTGACTAAGGGAGATGGAGGTGGTTGAGTCAAAAGCAGGGTCAGTTGAGCTGTGGGAGGTTCAGGGAGAGAGGGGAGCAAATGGGGTTCAGGGGGCAGGAGTAGGTAACCGGAAGTAGGGAGGGAGCCATCTTGAGGAGCATTGCTCTTTGGTGGCTGACTGGGCTGTGTGGTGTGGACTGTGGTTGGGTGAACATTCAATAGCACCTCACAACATACTGGCTTTGTCTTGAAGTCAAGAGCAAAGAAAGTGGATGGGCAGTCTAATTGGTATTCACAAAAAAGCAAAAAACAAACCAAAAAACAAAACAGGAAAACCTGTGGTAGCTACGTTGGTTCACAGAGGGGTCCACAGCAGACAGCACACAATGGAGGAACACGTTTCCTCCAAGATCTTAACTTCCCCCAGAGTTTCATGCCCAAAAGAATGGGGAAACTGAGTAGGACTAAAATCCTTATGAATTGAAATATTTGATTTTCAATGTCTTCTGGAAATTTTCTCTAGCCAGGAAGTATTTTCTCAGACTCCCTTTTTGCAGGTAACTGTGAAGCACCAGGCACCCACAGCAGACCTGGGGGTCTCAGGAGAAAAGATCTGTGAGCAGAGTGGGCCAGCAGTGTGGCTCTCTGAAGCTGAGGTAGCACATTCGGGGTCCTGACCTTAAACCATGGCAGGTGTCACAGGGGCCATGGAGTTCAGGAAGGAGGGTTCTGGTGTCTCATGAGATGTGTTCTTGGCTGTAAGATCTAAACTTGGGGCCTCGACCTCCCCAGAATTACAAATCACATAATAGGCTGTAATAAACCTTCGGCCCATCTTCTGGCCTGGGCTGGTTACCGTGGCATCTCCGTCATCCCACAACCTCGGGAGGGTGAGCGGGTATGTGTGGAATCACAACTCCCAGACTCTGTGTTGATTGAGAAGCTTCTCACCTTTGTGATGAAAGTTACAGGCATTTACACAGGGCGGCTTGGGATGTGATTGGATGAGAGGGCGGGAGCAGTGTTCATGGCAGGGTGTGATTAGGCACAAGGGCGGAAGTAGCATTTAGCAGTGTATGATTGGTCTGCATCATCAGCGTCACCTGCGTCTGTGCGTGATTGTGGTCTCTTAAAGGGGCATTGCATCTTTTTGTCCCCCCGGAGAGAGAAAGAGAGAAATGGAAGCACCTGGAGAAAGATTTGGCCACATCTGCCCTTCAGTGGACTGGAGAGAATGCTCCAGTCTACAACCAAGAGTTCCACTGTACACAAGCCAGTAATAAATTCCTCTTGTAAACTAGATGTGGCCACCATTAACTTGCAAGCTATGTAGTCCTCATCACCATAATATCTACACAGATAATCCAAGTTGTCTGTTAAAAACACTCCATTGAGTTTGAAATGGATAATGAAAATCTTTTACCCAAATAGTAAATGTCTCTGCTCTGAAGCAGCTATGACCCCGCTCGTAGATTGAGACATCAAAACATCCTAAACTCCATTTTTATAAAAAGAAAACACTCATTTTATAAAAAGTGAGTGTTATAAATTAATTGACTCCCAAGGAATGTCGAAGAGCTAAAATTTCAACTGATAAGAGATTCAAAATAAAAATATTTCAAAGGAACCTATTCGTCTTTCTGAATCACTGGTTCTAACGGTCTCATCCGAAGGTCGCGGGCTCTGAGGCCAGAGCCCAGCTCAGGTCCTGCAGGCAGCAGCAGGTGGGAACCGGAAGCCCCATCACCGGGCCCTAATCCTACCGCTGCCCCGCGGTGCGGCATCTCTAGGGGCCAAGGGAGCAGAGGGGGAAGACGGGGCCCCGCATATTTTAGTGCTTAGGACCAAACCAGCTGAATTAGAAGCGAGAGGAGCGGAGCCGGGCAGGGTGTGTTTGGCCGAGCCCGCTCGTCCCTGGCTCCAGCGAGCCCTCACTCCAGAGGGCGCTCAAGCTGACGCTGCTGCGCCTTCTTACCCGCCGCTAGCATTTCCCACACCGGACACACGGTGCCTTAGTCCCTCCCCAGCCCTCTCTACGAATCTGTGACTAATGTGCTTAACGGCATTTCTGCTGAACAATACTTTCTTTTTTTTTTTTTTCCAAGATGCTCACTCCGATCTAGGTCCCTAAAGAAAAATACAGCGCGAAAACTGAAGTGTCTGTCATAAATAGAGATGTTTCTAACGGCAGGAAAGACGCTTCTGGAAGGGACGGGCACTGAGAGGCAGGGTGGCCGGCTGCGCGGCGCCTCTGCGAACGGCACAGACACGGAGGGGAGCAGCGGCCGCAGCCACCTGCCAGGGCCTTAGGGAGCCTGAGGATGAACGAGCGTCGCGGCCGACCTAGAAGCGGGACCATTCCTCGTGCAAATGCTTTGGAAAGTTTACTCGGGAGACAAGCGAATGCCTTCACTGGAGGGGAAGAGGGGGAAGCCGTCACTTAGTCATGGAAAAAAATCACTGAAAAGTGAGAATGGCTGTTTATTACCTGCTGTGTCTTCTGGAAATAGATGGCAGTGCATGGAGTCAGCCAAACAGGAAATGAATTAGTGTTTGAAATAACAGTAGCTACGAATGATTTTTCTTCATTTTCTCCATACTCAAGAACAATAACGTTACCAATGTCCAGGAAATGTAAGTTCTCTATCAGGCACTGAAAAATAAGTTCAAGAGCCTGTTAGAGAGGACTCAGAGTTAGAAGTTTTAAAAGCAAGAGATCTCACACTTTAAAGTAAACTGTAATCGCCCATCCATCTTGGCCAGAAAGACCCAGGCTTGCAGAAACTGAGAGCTTCGTTGTAAAGGTCCTTTCTCAAATGGAAGCGAGTGCTACTGTACCGCCGTTTTTCAGTAATGAAAGCACAGGAAGCCATCTTTCTGGGTCAGAAGGATGGAGGGATTCCCGTGGAGGACTGGCCCGTCTCCAGCAAGGAGGCTGAGGACATGCTATGTGTCCAGTCAGGGCAGGAGGCCAGGCACAGGCGGGGAAGTTCCAAAGGGAAAAGCCACCAGATAAAAACGTGCTGTCATAGATGCTTTCTCAGGAAATAACTGGAGCATATAACTCACCAAAATAGCAAGTAATGTAAACCCAAGAGAAGTGAAAACACGTCCGTACAAAAACCTTCACTTGAACTTTATAGCATTATTTATAATAGTCCCAAATTGGAAACAACCTGAATGTCTATCAACTGATAAATAGATAAGCAGAAGGTGGTGTATCCATACAACAGAATACTATTCACTCATAAAAATAGGGGGTCGGAGTTTTAGCTCAGTGGTTCCAGTGCCTGCCTCGCAAGTGCAAGGTCCTGAGTTCGATCCCCCATAACCACATACAATGCTGGGCGTGGAGACTCACGCCCACCAGCCATCAGTACCACATACCACAGTGCCAGGCTTCGTGGCTCATGCCTGTAATCCCAGCACTTGGGAGGCAGAGGCAGGAGGATTGCTGAGTTCGAGGCTTGCCTGGGCTACACAGTGAGCTCAGAGCCAGCCTGAACCACAAAGTGAGACCCTGTCTCAAAAAAAAAAAAAAAAGAAGCTCCTGTCACAAGTAGCCTGCATCAGGGATTTGGGGATGCGACAGAGAGGGCACTAATAAAGCATGAAAACTGAAAAGTCAAGAAATAGCAACATAATCAAGTCATATAAAAATATGAATTTGAAACCCAGTCTACAGCCATACTACCCTGAATGCGTCTGATCTCGTCTGAGACCCAGAAAAACTTGCTGACATATGTAACGATATTCCTTTCAGAGGAGTAAAAACTACAAGTTTCATGGGTGAAATAGGAAAAGACTGTTTTCATTAGTAGCCCAAGGAAAGTATTGAGTTTTAAAAATATCTATATAACTTTATTAGATATTTGAAAATTTCATGAGCATATAAAAGAATATATAATATCTATTCAAACATTGAAAGTTTTCTCATTCTACTTCTTTTTAATCAGGTTCATGTATAGTAATGTTCAAAAATAATAGAAGAAAATCTCCTAGAAGTAAAGAAGACAATTACCCAGGCTGTAACGGATTGGTGTGTAACTCAATTTTATAAAGGAACCTATCACCACATATAGCTTTGAAACCCAGTTTAGAAAAATTAAATTAAAAGGCCTAAGGATATTTTTACCTCATGACTATCCACCAGCATTTTCAGACTGAAGCATTTCAAGCCATGAGGCAAACAGCGAAGGGTCTCCTCCCTCTAGGCCTGCAAGTACCGCCAGCCCCTCCCCTCGTAGGGTGGTGTGCGGCCTACAGACTGCTCTGGGTCGTGTGGTCCAGTCCTCAGCAACCCCCCCCCCCAATAACCCAGTGAAAGAGCTTTTAGAACATGAACAGGAAAAACCAAAGAGACTTCGTTAATTTATTATGGATAATTAAACTGTATATATGGTGCAGAAATTTATTTTCTGGTTGTTGCAAAACACAATTGACCTTTGAGCGAAGGCAATATTCTTTTCCTCTGAGAGTACAGAGAGCATAGAAGAATTAATAGCAATACATGTACTAATGAGTTGGTTCTGTGTCTCCCCTATCTATCTGTCTATCTACTTATATCTAACTTCTCCCTCAAGGAAATTATGTCTTTTGACTACAGTATGGTTTATACAAACAAACTAAAGGGAAATTATTACAAACATTCTGGGTTCCTTTACACGGTTTCAAGATGATTGCTGCCAGCATGTTGACGTTTTATTATTTATTTATTTTATTTTTGAGACAGGGTCTCGCTTTGTAGTTCAGGCTGGCTCTGAGCTCACTATGGAGCCCAGGCAAGCCTCGAACTCAGCAATCCTCCTGCCTCTGCCTCCCAAGTGCTGGGATTACAGGCGTGAGCCACCACACCCGGCACTGTGGTATGTAGTATTGATGGTTGGTGGGCATGAGTCACCATGCCCAGCATTGTATGTGGTTACCGGGATCGAACTCAGGGCCTTGCGCTTGCGAGGCAGGCGCTGGAACCACTAAGCTAAATCTCCAGCCCGACGTTTTATATTTTAAAGAAGGAAATAAAAATGAAAAGTTTTTTCTGATCATTTCTTTTTGGAAGATACAGCCTACAACTCCACAGCGTTGCTTCTCTTCCCCCTCACGATAGAACCTCTGCTATCGTAGGTCTTCATGCTCCTCTGGGCACCCCAGCCCCAAACTGGATGCGGACTGGTCTGGTTCAATCACGACAGTTCTGGTCAGAGACACAGAAAAAAGCTTCTGACCTGAGGCGGCCGGGGATATTTTAGGAAACTCTCCCTGAAGGAGTTTTTCACCAACACCTTAGCTCTTAAAGTGAGGCCCTCGGTAAAGAGAGTTTCCGGTTCTGCTCTGAGCACTGCAAGGCAAAGGTGCCATCCCGGGGCCCATGTGCTGGGCTGAGGCGGCCGGGTGCTGCACTGCCCTGGGACTTACTGCGGGAGCCAGTAAATCTCTTCACCTTTTAGGTTGCTACGCGCGGGTGTTCAAGCCCTTGCAGCTGGAAGCTCCCTGAACGACAGAGGCACCTCCGTCTCAACACACGCGACGGGTTCGTGGGCTAGCTGGGATCTTCGAAAGGAAAGGGAATCCTGAAAGTCTGTCTCGGGAAAGAGACGGCTGGACCTCAAAGGAGTGTGAGGACGAGACGAGCAGAAGACGAGGAGCGTCGCCAGAAGCCAGGGTGCCGCGGAAGGAGCCTTCCAAGACGGAGGACGTTGGCTGCGGTCTGGCAGTTCTGGCAAAACGACTACCAAGCATGCGGACCCACTGACGGTCTCGGATACCTGTGAATTTTAAAAGTTAATATCCTGTGCAATTGCTTCTTAGGAATGAACTAAACAAAGAGAGAGTTTCCGTCCAGGTGACAGAAGCTCCAAAGCAGATCGGAGCAGTCAGGGAAGGCCCAGGACTGCAGGGAAGCGGGCTGGGCGGTAACTCTTGACCACTGAGCTCCGAAGGCCTGAGGGGAGGCGGTGAAGACAGGATGCTGCGGAGTAATGTGCGTGTGAAGTTTCCTGGGTGGGGAGGAAACTGTGAGAAAGGCACAGCCCGAAATAAGAACACTGCAAGTCAGCTGGTGTTGCCTGAAAAGCCAGAGGATGTAGCCATGATTAATCCATGAAGCACCTGATCCCATTAGCGCAGCATCTGGGTGGGATTCAAAAATGAGAGTGGAACAGATCCTACGCGATGTGGAATTATGGGAAACGAGAAACCAGCAGGCGTACATGGAACAGAGCCTCTGTCTCTTGGCTCCAAAAGAAACACAAGTTGAGGGCCGGAGGGTTAGCTCAGTGGTTCCGGCGCCTGCCTCGCAAGTGCAAGGTCCTGAGTTCAATCCCCAGTAACCACATATAACGCTGGGCGTGGAGACACGCCCACCAACAATCAACACCGCATACCACAATGCCGGACGTGGTGGCTCATGCCTGTAATCCCAGCACTCGGGAGGCAGAGACAGGAGGATTGCTGAGTTCGCCGCGGCTTGCCTGGGCACCATAGTGAGCTCAGGGCCAGCCTGAACTACAAAGCGAGACCCTGTCTCAAAAAAAAAAAAAAAAAAAAAAACACAAGTTGAGCACCAAGGCATGATCCAAAGGAGAGGCGACCCAAAATATGTCATGATTTCGAGCACTGTGTAGAGTCCAAGAGTTTGAAACTTTTTCTTTTAACCATCAAGGATACCACATGGGTATTCTTGGATCCAATTCATCCATCCACCCACCATTCATGCACCTATCCAGAAACCAAGGATACGGTATCAGTGGGCACTAAGTTATAGTTAGAGAGTGGCCTTAACTGAAAGATTATGGTTTGGCAAGACTTTTGTTTTGTTGCTGTCACTGTTGTCGGGCTATTCGGCAACTGTACTTGTTATCAGGCAAATATTCATGGAGACCTTCCACTAGGAAATGGTTCTGTTGACGTGGTTTTTTACTTAAGTGACTCCATTTTGGTTTGATAATTTTTACAATGGCATCCATCCATTAAGGTGGATAAAAAGGCCTGTTGGGACAAAGAGGGCCTAGGCCTTGCAAGCAGCCTTCTCTGATGGCCTGAACTTCCTCCCCCTCAACCCTGCCCACAGCCCTACCAGCCCCGCTAGAGGCAGAGAGCCCTACACCCTGGTTGTGTCCTGGCTCTCTGGGTCTCTGGCCTGTGAAGAACCCACTTTTGCCAGAGCAGAAGCAGATGGAGGACAGGGCGGCGTGGGGGGAACTCTGACATCATTTGTTCTCTTACCCTCTGTTCTGCTAAAGGCTTAGTGAAAAAAATCAGCTAGTGTAAGTTCATCAGGGAAACAAAAAACATTAAGGACAAATAGAAACCAATGGCCTGATCTGTCATCTGTAATTGATCATAGACCACAGCAAGTAAAAGTGCTTTGATTTCATTTTATTTGGGGGCTGATTTGAATTGTGGAAGGTTGCACTTATTTCCAACCCCTGAACTAACTTCTTTCTTTGGTACCAGGGATTGAACTTGGACCCTTGTATCTCCAAGGTAGGGGCAGTACCAGGGATTGAACTTGGACCCTTGTATCTCCAAGATAGGGGCAGTACCAGGGATTGAACTTGGACCCTTGTATTTCCAAGGTAAGGGCAGTACCACTTGAGCTAAATCTCCAGCTGAACTAATTTTTAATCTGGCACTGAAGAGAGAAGGCTAAGGATCTTTCCCAACTCCTTTTTCTGCCTATTGCTGCATCCTCCTCTCCACCTCTATCCAAGATTCTTCCACAGACACCTGCTCTTTGGCCTGAACACATCACACTGAACAATTTTCCTTTTGTCCTTAAACTTTTCTCCTAAGTCCCTTTCCATTCCTTTGTAAAAACAAGCTTGAGGTCTTCCCAAGCTCCCCATGCTGGACAGCACTGTTAGATGGGGCTGCTGTACTTCTCAGGTTCAAGGAGCAGAAAAAGCACTAGCAAGCCCTGAAGTTGCATCCATTAACACTATTTTACAGTCATTGCTAGAGCTTCTAAGGAAGGCTGTACCATCCATCCATCCATTCATCCATCCACCTGTCCCTCCACTCATCCGTTTACCTATCCATCCATCTATTCACCCATCCTTCCATCCACTCATTCATCCAGTCACCCATCTATCCTCTCCACTCACCATTACTTAGCATCTCTAAACCCTGCCTCCATCTCCCTCATATGATATTCTCCAGAGCCCTCTGTCCATGGAATATTTTTTTCTCTTGAGTCCAATGCCTTCCCCTGAGGAACCCCATGATGTTCAGGATTCATGTGTAATCACAAAGAATGGCTTTCAGGGTTTATGCAGAAAGGAGTTGCTATGAGTGACTGTGTTCCCTCAGATTTATTCACCACAAAAGCAACAGTAG